>JAWNLY010000055.1:2582500-2647500 GCA_035042045.1 Drosophila melanosoma | reverse complement strand
TCAATTTCGCCCCATCTCACATTGTCTGTTGCTTGCTGCTTGCTGCTTGCTGTGTGTGGCTGCCTCATTGAGCACGACGCAAGCCCGTCGATAATGAGCATTGGAGCCTAAATTTTCAATGCTCTCGTCGACCAAAAATTACACGAAATACATTCACATAAAATATACAGAATTCGCGAGATGTTTTCATTTTTAATGAGCACCATTCCCGGATGTCATTCATCATTAGTTGCAAATCTGGACGACTTCAATTTTAACTTCAATATGTGTGTATGCATGAATGGTGATAGGAGGCGACTTCAACACTCTGTTGCTGCAGCAGTGGCACGTGATGCGCAACTCCCGCGACTCGAATAACACATAAATTGAAAAAGGAATCACAATTAATGAGTTCGATGAATGCGCCATGTGGAGTGTGTCTGTCTCGCTGTCCCTCGCTTCCTCTGCCCCTCAGTCTGACAGCCAACCTGACATCCTCTGAATATGAATGCGAATTGCAACACTCAGCGAAAAACTAACTTGCAAAAGCTATGGAATTAAACTGTCTCAATTTAAATTATTCTTAATTTGTATAGTTTTTTTTAAAAACAAAAAAAACAACAACAAAATGTTTGCAATTAAATTATTAAAGTTAGGGATTTTATTTGAGTTACCCAATTTTTGGTTTCAAGCTATCTTAGCTTTATATAAATAATATATTTAAGTATTAATTTCAGACCTTGATGACTCAAACTGACAAATCTGAGAGTCATTTTTTTATAAGTCGCAAATTACGAGCAATTTTACTTAACTAAATGAATAAAAATTATCATGTTTTTTTTTAAATTTCTAATTGTTTAAGAAAGCATTTTCATGTAATAGAAATTAATTGTGCAGTCTTTAACTTTCAGCTTTGGCTTTAATTAAACAATTTATTTTATTTGTTTGTTTATTTATTTTATGCGCACAATTGTCTTATTTTTTCTGAGTGTATAAATATTCAATGTTTCCCTCGCTTTTGCTTTGCACATTCCCTATTACCATATCGAGTGCCTAGCATATGATTGCAAATGCCGCACATTAGCGGATATCAAGTGGGTGTTACTGAGTATGGCTGTCACCGCACACACACACACACACACACACACACACACCCTAGCGCGTGTCTGACTGCCTGCCTGCCTGCCCTTTTCTGTGGTGTTGGTGTCTGATGTTGTGCGCGAGTCCATGCCAAATTGAATTTCTAGCCTTTCAGATCTTTTGAAATGCCTTGTAATTGAGTCATTTGAATTCTGACTTTTCAATTTATATTGCAAGTGCTTATACTTATTGTGCGTCTAAATATATCTATATATATATATAGGTATACTCGAGTGTGATTGTGTGTGTGTGTTTTTGATTGTCTGATTTAATCTATTCAGCATAATTTTAGTGATTGCCCTGTCGCATTCACCAATTAACTAGAATCAGACAAGACTTGATTATAAAACGTGTAATTCTTTGTACTCATCCTCAATAAAAATTCACTTCTTCTCATCTTGCAGAGCCTTATGTGGTTGCCTGGAAACGTGGCATTGCCATTTTAACCGCTGGTTCCGTCAAGGTGACGCCCGATCCGCGCGTGAATCTGGTTAGCGGCTTCAATCTACAGATACGTGATGCTGTGCCCCAGGATGCTGGAGATTATATATGCCAAATTGCCACAATGGAGCCACGCGAAATAACCCACACCGTCGAAATATTGGGTAAGTAGGCCGACGCCACACACAATTTGCAATGGATATATATATATATATATATATATATATATATATGTATATATATATATTTCTATCAGAATTCACTTCCACTTTCTTTTTTGATGTTCATATTTTTATTTGGCATTTTTTGCTGCATTGTTATGCAAAATTTGGCGGCTGAAAAATTGAGGTTATGTGGTATCTAGGGATTTTTATGGGCAAATTTATGCCGGCTCTCGCACAAATCACTTGGGTCCATTGTTGACTGGGCCACATCATTTAGACACCTCTCCGATGAGCGTGTGTGTGTGTGTGAGTGTGTGTGTGTGTCTCAAATTAACATATCCTTAGATCATAGTGCCTGGGCCACTCAAATATGCTAAGTAGCTGAGTGCTGCAATTTGGCGGCTTTATGGCCACAGATTCAATAGGAAAATTTTCCGGCCAGCGGAAAAATCAAAAACTAATCTGCCACTTGCCCGTCCCCGCTGCATTGCCACAGTCCTAGCGGATGCAAATTTTCCAATGCCCTTTTTTGCACAAGTTATCTGCCCCACACACACACACACACACACACACATACACACACCCCCACACACACACTCTCCCAGGGCGACAGCATGCTCTTGGCCCTTAACTACTTCCTGTGCCGAGAACGCATTGTGCCTAACAAGCGTGCGTCTCTCTTCGCTCCCCCCTCCAACTGCTCTTATTTCTGGCATTGTCTACTTCCGCTACCCGGGCCTCTTCCCCTTGCGCCCGAAAATGCTTTTTTGGTGGTGCGTCTTCTAATCAGCAATGATGAATAATTTGCATATATTTCCCCCCTCAATTACAATGTTGCCTTTTTATTTGCATTCGCTACGCTGCTGGGGCAACACCCCCCTCTCCCAATCCAGCCAGCTCCACTGCTCTTTTGGCCCACGGCATTGTTAACACTTTTGCTGACTTTGGCATTAGTTTCGTCACTCTCCCTGTGTGTGTGTGTGTGTGTGTGTGTGTGTGTGTATGCAAATTGCGATACAATTCCCATAATCTCCAAAGTGTAGTTGGTGCTCAACTCTCTCTCTCTCTCTCTCTCTCTTCCACAGAAGTCGGTCAGGTCATGTCGTCATGTTCCTTATGAAGAATGTTTTGATGCGCTTTAAAACATTACCAGTTACCACTTATTTGGCTGGCCTATAAAAAATTTGTATTTATTTAAGCAGCAAGCAAGCAAGCCAGCAAAAAAAAAAAAGAAATCGCCGCAAACAACTTTTTTCATTTGTCATTGAAACTTTGCCCTGTTTTTCTGTGGGTTGCTGATCCTGGCGTTGCCACAAACAAACATTAAACAATGACGGGGGGATGCTCGCTCGGTGCTTCTGTTTGAGGGGGAGAAAAAAGTCGATTATTGAAAAGTTTTGTTTATTTTATGTGTTTATTATGCGCTCCGTTTGCCAAATAATGATCATGGCCAGAAATATTTCGTTTATTGAACTTTAGCAGCGCACGTAAATTGCTGTCCCCTTACCTACAGCGCACTCTCTCGACCCATCCTGACATGCTCCCCCCCCCCCCTCATAAAAAAGGAGAACTCTGCAGTAGCGTCTGGTTTTTTTTTTGGTTTTTTTTTTTGAGAGGCGATGTCTGCTTTCTGGTTCCAATTCTCGCATTGTTGTCAAAGGAGAAACAAGCAAAAATAATGCGCTGTCGAAGTTTTTATAGGCTCAACAGCAGACACCCAAAAAGCACCCAACCCATGCAGCCCCACTCCTCCTCTTTCCCCCCCCCCTCTCCCCCTGTTCAACATGTGCTGGAATATAAATTTCATAAAGTTTGACTCGCTCTGGCATTTTGGCTTGCCAGCTTTTACGAGCGTAAATTACTTTCAGTTTGGCCTCCACACTAAAGATGAAAAAATAATGTGCGCTTGCCAAAAGTTTTGCACTTGTCCCGACTGCCTCGCACCCAGGCATCCTGGCATCCTGGCATCCTCGCGTCATGGCATCCTTGCGAACGCTTCGCGTACTTACAAAGACATTAGCCCAACGATGGCTGGGCCAAACTGGCCCAAGTGGAGGCCAACCAGACCACAATAAACAGTGCTGCCCGAAGCCATCGAAAGTCCAAAACTTTGTTAGTTGACAAATCTTTTAATACAGCCCCAAAAAAGTTGAATATACATATATCTATGCGAACTGAGGCGGCTACCTTCTATTTATATACACTATGTTACATGTTTTGTTGCACGCTTGTGTAGTAGCATGCCACTCAGTTGGTGCATGCAATGACAGCTGCAGAAAATGCTACAAGTCAAAAAGTTTCTAAAATTTAACTATTAAAACTATTTACACTCAAATTAAAAGCAACAAATCTGCATTTGGTCAAAAAATAAGTTTTTAACTAGCTGCAAATGGATTCAGATAATGGTACAAAAAGAATATATAAATCAGAAATATATATTTATCTGGCTTCCATTTTTCATACAAAACTGCTCAGCTTGCTGGAAACTGAATTCAATTTTAATACATTTATAACCCATATGCAAATCTTTATGAAACTGCTTCCAAGGTTGTTGTAGATTCGGCAATGCAGACCAAATTATCATATTCTGCAACTGGAATCTAATTGAATATTCCAAATTCTTAGTAAAGTTGTTTAAATTAAAATTAATAATATTTAGTTTTTAGTTAAGCTTTAATTATTTTACACATAGAATTTATTTTAAATATAAATTTCTTAACACATTTTTTGATTTGTGCCAAGTTATAAATAATCGGTGCAAAAGTAGTTAAAAGACAAAAGGAAGCATTTTCGATGGCATAAGATAAAAGTTCTTCAACATACAATCGATTTATATCGATTATCGATATCTGCAAACTTCTCCTGTTTCGCGAAAATTGATTTATATCGATTTTCGATAGCTCCAAAAAAAATAGTTTTTTTTTGTTTTTTTGTGCTATATATTATTGAGCAACTGGAAGAATTTTATCCTGATAATAAAAGAAAAACTCTAGTTTTATGACAATATTTATTTTTATATTGATCTTATTACTATCAAGCTTTTTCTATAAACATAAATATTTGTGAGAAGAGAACTGCAAGATATTTATATATATAAAATATAAACATATTAAATATGGCCAATTTTATTCTGCCAGTCAAATTGAACTGGATCGATATCTCTCTGTCTCTCTCTCTCTCTTTCTCACTCTCTCTCTCTCTCTCTCTGTTTCTCTACTTTAATTTAGTTCAATTGTGACTGTAAATTTCGCTCTACGAAATTAACAAAATGACTTATTATTATGTCAACACATTTTTGCCACATTATACTTGCCTCGTGCCACAGTTTTAAGCATGCACAGTAATTTATAGCTTTTAACTGGCGACTTTTAGGCATTTAATGTATTTTTTCTGTTAACGTTATTCAAATTGCGAATTGCATTTAACCAATTTGACATTGACAGCTGTCAGCCAAACGTCCATTAGCCCAACTCCCCAACCCCTTCCTTCCCCTCCCTTGCTTCTGACCTACTACGTCTGACCGCAAATGAACCGCAAAAAAACATTAAGTTATGTGGCAGCCGCTGTGGGCATCGCTTGTGGTCAATTGGACATTTTTATTGTAATTGATGGGGAATGGCAGTGTGGATAATGATATAATGATTCCATTGATTACAAGTCTTACCTCAATTTACAGTTGCACAGCGAATCCAACTTAAGTAGAAATTGCAATTGGAATTGCAATTGGTATTGGAATTGGAACTGGAATGCAATGGATGCGTTGATTGCATAATAACCTGTTTAAAGCTGCTTTAAGCGACGCCTAATTAAAGCTTGTGTCTTGTGGCCTTTAGCCAGCCCATTCAATTGGAAAGCATAATTATTATCGTGGCAGCTATGCAGGGAAAATAAAGCCACACATTTGTGTAAATTATACGGCCAATATGCCAAAAACAATTGCACAATTTCATCGTTGCGAGGGGGGAGGGGTGTGGAGGGTGGTGCAGTTACCTATATAGACAGACGGGTCTGCATTTAATTATGTGCAGCACAGACAATAACAACACAACAACAGGAATAATAATTGTGCAAAACAATAACAATAGCCACAGACACAAACAGAGTGTGTAAGAGTAATGGCGAAAGAGTAAGACGATAGAGAGAGAGAGAGATAGAGATAGAGAGAGAGAGGATGAGAAAGGCTGGGCATTGTGGCACAATTTGATGCATGCCACAATATGCAATAAACAAAAGTCGAGACACACACCAAAGTTGCTTTAGATACTTGAGACAAATTACCAACACAATGGCTGGGCAAATTGCAAGGATATGCCCAGGATATAGCCCAGGCCAACGAGTCCGGGTCCAGCCAGGATGTGGCAGCCTTAGCATCAGCATCAGCTTCATCTTTAGTTGCAAGCGAACCAACAATTAAATGCAAAAGCCTTAATATACATGTATCTATATATATATATATATATATATACGAGAAGCGTTCCTCCTTGGCACTTTGGCAAGCCTTTTAAGTTTTAGCACTCAACTTTTGCCAACTAACTATGGATTTAAATTACTTAGCAGACTGACCTCACCTACCCCCGCACCTCGTCCTCCCCACCACCCTTTTCCCAGTGTGCTACAAAAAAAAAAATACACAACTTCTTCCGAGTCGAAGAATGTAACTTTAAAAGCCGCAAAAACCGAACGCTGAAGCGAAATAAGGCATATAATCAATATGCGTATAATCTTTGTTATATAAGAGTCAAAGTATACAGCCACGATATATATATATATATATATATTTATATATATCTTTGTGTGTTTGTGTGCTGTGTAAATGGCCACAAGTTGCCTCAAAAGCTGGCGCTGCGGATATTGTGGCTATTGCGGCATCGTTTGCCTTGAAAGAACTCGCTTATTAAAATCGCTGACTGCTTCTGCCAACTCCTGCCACCACCAGTTCCCTTCTACCCCCCCCCCCCCACCCACATACCCACTTAAAACCACCGTCGCCCAATCTGCTGTCACCCACTGTCGCACAGCGATTGGCATCGCATTAGTCGTCATCTGCATGACATTACATGCCGCAATCCACGTATTACATGCCACACACACACACACACACACACACACAGGCGCACACACACCCATAGACAAGTCAAAATGAACTGCTCTATAAGTCGTCAACTGCCTTACAGTTATGAGTACTCATATGAGTATATTCATATTTATTGAATTCAATATGACGGCTGTCGGGCATAAAGTCTCACCAAAGCGTGAAATTATTGAAAACATGCATAGACACGCACACACACACACACACACACACATATATATATATATATATATATATATATATATCTACATATCTATATTTATCTACGAAGTATAGCCCGTGGCGAGACACACACACACACACACACACACAAAGAATACATATATATATGAAGCTGGTCCTTTTTGAGCAAATAGACAGACGACTTCATTTTGAGCAACATTCTCAGTCTAAGTCTCAATTTCTCTGGACTCAGTTGCTATTCTATTTTTATTTCTCCATTTCTCCCATATTTCTCTCTAGTTTTTGTTTTTTAGTTTTGGCTGTGAGCCACACACAGTTCCATGATTTATTATAGTCGCATGCTGATTTTCCTGCATATCATATATGTATATATATATATATATATATATATATATATATATATTTATTTATATATAGATGTCTTTGTTTATGTCGCTTTGCCGTGTTATTTGTGCGCCCTTCAGTGATCAATTGTAATTTTCTTTCAAATGCAAATACTGACATTGCTTGCACTGCTTTTGGCCAGAAGGAACTTCCCTTTGTGTCTGCTGTTCCTTATTTGCTTTTGGCCAAATCAATCGAATATATATTTGCTGCAAGTCTGATACAATTTCTACATGAAATTGCATCAATCCTGTGCATTTTGTCACAAATGCATTCCGCGTTCATTTTATACCTCCGTCTTTTAATTCAATTCTAATGAACATCGAAATTACAAATCCGAAACTGCTTCTGAATTATTTATCCTGTATAATTTATCTGATAGATAAAACGCTGTAGTTAAAGCTATCCGACTTGTAGTTACCCTACAGCAATTGCTAAAAATATTAAGCCAAATTATTTCTTGATCATTTTGAGATTTTCTGAATTTCTAAATAGTGCATGTCAAATATAAAATTTTTTTTTTTTTTATTTAGACCATTAAAATATTGAAGACATTTTCTTTTGCGCTCCATTATACATTATTCATTATACATTTTTTTAATATTTCTTTTTAATCTGACTCTTTTAATTAATGTCAACATATCAAATGTCAAACACAAATGATTATCAATCTTAAGAATTTAAAAAAAAAATACAGTTAATATGAAGTATAATTTTTCATGTATATAAACTAATTCCAACATGTTTCAATCCATTAAAAGTATTTCCCTTATTTTACCAAACTTAATGTAACCCTCTATATTCATTTGCCTAATAAATAAAATTTACCAAACTGAAAATCAAATCAAATCCAAAGACAAAGCCGCTTAGCTCCGGCTCCTCAAACCACATCCAGTGGGTTCCATCGGTTGCAGTTGCCGCAATAAAATGTGTCCTTAAATGCGATGGCACCGAGCAGACATAGTCGTAATTTTTTTCTAAACAGCTGTAAAATAATTTGGGCCACGAATACAAATAAATTAGAGTTGGAAATTAAATAAAATAGCCAAAAGCTATTTGGACCAACCAAAACCAACCACCAATTTGGCAGTTGCCCCAGTCGAAGTCTCAAGTTGGGGCAAGTGACTCGTTCCACATGCGTAAATGCCATTTTTGCACTCATTCAATTTGCATTTGTGCGCATATTTATTCAAATTGTTGGGCGTCCTTGCGCCTTGATCCTTGGCCAGGGCAGCTGGGACTTTGCATACATTTCGACTGGACACTGGGCAGTCATTGTTTTTTCCACCATTGCAATAGTAGTTGTAGATACAAAAAAAAATATACAACAAACAGCAGACCATTTCTAATGTGTTGTTTTTTGTGTTTCTGTTTGTTTTTGTTTTTTTTTTTTTTTTGGTCTTTTTCAGTGCCACCGAGGATTCATCACATTAGCACCGGCGGACATTTGCAAGTCAAAAAAGGTTCATCAGTGCGCATTGAGTGCTCGGCCTCTGGTAATCCAACGCCAAATGTGACTTGGAGCCGCAAAAATAATATTTTGCCCAATGGTAAGATTTTGCATAAATAGCCTAGCAACGAACGAGCGAAAGGATCCCCCCAACCAGCCAAGATGCCTGCCAGTCAGCCATTTCGTCTCTGCCAGTCAACTGGCCAACCGGCGACGCAAATTAAAAACATAAAGAATAACAAAAAAAAAACAAAAAAACAACAAAAAAAACGGTTCACAAAAGTATATGAATATAAAAAACAAAAACTTAAACAATTTCCATAAAAATGAAAAGTCAAAGAAATTATTTGCAGCGCAGTGTCCTGGCATTCAGCGCCGTCCTTCGCGCCTCCTCTCCATTATTATTAAATATATACAATGCGCTCAGTGAAGCCATTCGGAGGCTATGTTGGAATTGCCTTGTCTGGCTGGTTGGGAGACACAGGCAGTGATGGAGCTGTGCGCTGTAAGCTGAGAGAGCTGAGGTCCTTGTAATTGCCTCTGTCATTGCTTCGATGGCCGCATTTCATTGACTCTTGCTCCCGTTTCACATTTCACATTTCCCATTTCCCAAATCCCCGTTTCCCATTTCACATGCTCTTATTCTCGATTTCTGGTCTTTGCAGGCGAGGAGAAGCTCCACTCACACGTCCTTTCAATCGAGAATGTGGATCGTCATAAGGGCGGCGTCTACATTTGCACCGCCAACAATGGCGTCGGCCAGCCCGCATCCAGTCAGGTCGTCCTGCACGTCCTATGTAAGTAGATGCCCCGCACAACCCATTCCGTGTATGTGCTGGTGTGTGTGTGTGTGTGTGTGTGTGTGTGTAAATGCCATATTATTGACCGGTCGAACGAAATCGAAACAAATTAATTTGAAACCAATTCGCAAGACACTTTAATTTATTTGAAAACTGATTTTCAATGGTTATTGCAAAGCAACCACAACGACTACTTCGATGTCTGTCTGGCACTTTGGCATTTACACACTGTGGTACAGTGGAACCAGCACAACACAGCACAACTAACACAACTACAGCTAAAACTACAACTACTTGAAATGCAATTATGAAAGTGCCTTCTCAGTGCATTTGTTGGACCGACATTTATTTAAAATTTATAAGCAATTTCGATGAACGTCTGCCGTGGGTGTTGGGGATGACCACCTAATAAAGGTGGTCCGCTGCCAGCAGTTAATTATATATGGCATCCGAGCCAACCCAACCCCACTGGAAATGGGTCATTGATTTTTGCTTTTAATGTTTGTGCTTGTTTTTTTTTTCTTTAATTTTTTTTTTGTTCGTAATAACTTTGTTGTGCTTTCTGTTTGGTTACCATAATGTTTACTAATTTTCTTAATATTTTCTAAAAAAAAAAAAAAAAAAAAAAAACTCCATACAGACCCGCCCGAAATCTCTGTGGAGCGTCCCGTTGTCTTCTCGGGAGAGGGCCATGAGGCGATGCTGGTCTGCATCGTGCATGGCGAAACACAGCCTGAGGTATGTTTTAATTAATTTTAACGCATAAATTTTCATTTACTCGCTCTGCTGCTCTCACTTGGACATAAAACAGCAGCAGAAGCAGCAGCAGCAGCAGCAGCAATGTGCCAGAACCCATTAATATGCATACTCTCGCAGACACATACTTTCTGACAGCACTGTAACTAAAACAAATCAGTATTTTAAAAAGTGGAGCATACCTTTTGGGGCCTCGAATAATAATAATCGTCTGACTGGCAACTATTGTCTATTGATTTTGGCATGCAGTCAGGCGAATTTCAAACAAAAATTTGTATAATTATGATGGAAAAGAGTTGGAGTTATTTACCAGAGATACCCATTTGGGCGATGCCATCGGGCGACAGCAACAACAGTTGCCGGCACATTAATTAAAAGTCTACAAAGCCAAATTGAAGTGCCGGACAAAGCATAATTTTAATAAAACACAGCACGAATATTTTACACAATAGACCAACACAAAGCAATCCAAAGAGCAGAACCCAGAAAATGGATTTTGTGAACTAAGTTGAGCTGAATTCAAATTTAACAAAGAAAGAAGTTAATATTTAATAATCATCTGACTGTCTGATTCGTATTATTGTTTTAACTCCAAATGCGTTGAAAGTTTATTAATATCCAACTCAAATGAGATATGTTCATAATGCTATAAATATAAATAAAGGTATAAACTGTTTAAAATTACACAAAACATATAAAACCCTAATGTAACAAGAGATTTTGGCTTCGCTTGATTTGCAAATCCCTTTATTTAGTAATTCAATAAGACAGCTTTCCACACACACACAAAGACTTTGTGTGCTTTGTGCATTTCAACGCAATTTTTATATTTAAACATGGCTTAAAAACTGGCCGACACACACACACAAAACCTTTGTAATTCACATACATGGATACATAATCTTTATACATCAAAGCGTATCATATTTCATAAAATTATAATAAGACCCAGTACAAGATTTTAATAAGATGACAACAATGTGTCTTTTGGTCACACACACACACACACACAAACACACACACACACTCCAATTTTTTTCTAGAGAGAAGTATTAATATTTTTTTTTGTGTGTGCTGTGTGCTGTGTGCCTTTGCCGACATTTAAATGAATACGCTTGGCTATAATTCAAAGTCAAATTGCGGAAGTTGCCAAAGCGGAAGTGTGAAGCGACGAGCAGCCAAAAAGGAGGAAAATAAGAAGCAAAAAAGCAGCAGGCTAAAAAAATAAAAATTCTAGCAAAAAACTGCACACACGCAGCAAGAGAGTTGGAGAGAGAGCGAGAGAGAGAGAGAGAAAGAAAGAGAGAGATAGATAGAAAGAGAGGGGGATGGTAGTGGAGGGGGGGGGGACTTAGCTAGTGCGCCAAATAATGACTGGAGACCGCAAATGTCAATGCTTAAAATTATACAGCGTCGGCTCAGTTCAGTTTGTTCGGACTTTGGCTGGCTTTGAGTGTTAACCCCATTCCTATCCCCCTAACCACCACCACAACACAGCGCACTCTAGCCTTCAGTTCAACGAATTTTTGGGGCGTTGCATTACGTTTTTATGCTATTTAATTTTTCAAATTTTTTTTTGCGCGCGCGGAGCACTTTGTGCGCTCGTTTTGTGGCCGCAAAGAGTTGAGTAGTTTGTACTTTCCCAGGAAAAGCGCCAACTACATTTTCCATTTTTTCCATTTATTTTCATTTTGCTTGTACTCGTTGTTGTTGTTGTTGTTGTGCTTGTTGTTGTTGTTGCATTATGTAGCCGACTCGCTCAGCTGCAGCTCTTTGTTTGTTCTGCTGGACACATTTCATTATACGACAAGCTGCACGCCTTCTTTGCATTGTGCATGCTTAATGCGATGGCAAAAGCGGGGGGGTGGTAAGGGGTTTGGGGCCAGTTGGACGAAACGATTGCTCAGAGATGGGCATGGCATTTGTAGTCTTTGAGAATGGCATTTCCGCATGCCATTTTTAGCTGGCTGCCACCCGGCACCAAAACTACTCCAACCGTCTACGTCATTTGCTGCTCTGCTGTTTTATGACTCCAGTTAAATATATACAATTTAACGCCGAGTTCTTGCAGCCTGATTATGCCACACGGCATTGCCAACATGCTAACGAGCCTGCAACTTACTACAGTTCACAGCGTGAGTCTTCTGCTCTCCTTTGTGCTGTGTCCACTGGCAATGTCTAATTTAGCTTTCCAAACTGACTTCTGGACATTTGAAATGGTAGGAAATAAAAATAGCGAGGAAAAGCACATAAAACTGACTCTGAAAGGAATTATATAAATATATATAATTTATCGACTTTAGCCAGTCCACAAATTTCGAATCTTTTCTATTTGATTTAATAAATCTAAAGAGCATTTTTCAAATTTTACAATTATTGTTATTTTTTTGAAAATTGATCAAAATTGGTTTGGCAAATCTTATGAAATATTGTGGAGACGGCCAAGGGAAAAACAATCTGCCAAAGTCCGAGAAGACCAAGTTTTAAGCCAAGTTAAATCTAAGAATCTAAGAAGGCATTGTTTAATTTAACTCATACATACAATTTTCCAATCGTCTGCAAAATACGAACCACAAAATGAAATAAATGTGGAAAACTATACAAATTAGCATAAATATGTGTAGAAAACTTCTGAGGCAAACACAATCTAGAAATATTTGTCCAAATGCATTTAATGAAAGACCGAAATGAATGCCGGGCATAACAAAATGAGATATTTGAGTAGTTTGGATAACATATTAAATGCAAAGACCACAATGAGTATTAGAGAATTGTATGTATTGATTGATAACTTGCTGCGGTTTGTTGCATGTCGAAAATTGATACGTTGTTGCCTAGTTTTGCGGCAATGCGCATTTTTAATTAAGCTTTGACACAATGCTTTCCGTAATAATAAGGAAAATGCGGCAAGTTGTAGAAAATCCACATGCTCTGATATATGCCACAGAGTATTATTAATTATTAAGCAAGCGTTAAAAGGACTGACACACACACACACACACACCAACACACAAACATACACACACACCTGTGTGTGGCATTCACACGTATTTACATGTGTGCATATTTGCATATTAATTAGGAATTGCGGCACATGGTCTGGCAAATTCATAATACCTTCATAGATATATAATGTTGATTTGTTGCATAATGAATACCATAAATAGGCACTAAGTCACCACCACAACGCACCGCCACATGGGGCATGGGCCATCAATGACAGGCGGCTGCAACGACGGCTGCAACGACGGCTGCAACATTGTCATTAGAGCAATTGTCATTAACATGAGCGACAGCAATGAGACAACATCATTATCAACGTCAGCGTGGAGAGGCGTTCATTGTTATTGTTGTAGATGTTGTTCTTGTTGTTGTTATTATTGTTGTTGTTGTTGTTGTTGTTGGCAGCACCATCGATGTCATTGATGTCGATGCCAGGCACATTAAACATGCAGCAGCATTTGACAGAGCTATCAACAGCTAACAACATTAATGAGTGTTGCCTGCACAGGCACAGCAATATTTGCCCCTCTACCCTCCATCCCCCCCCCCCCCCCCCAATGCCTTCCATCATACACCCCGTTCAAATTAAGGGTGGCAGCTTTTGCGGCCTGCAACTTAATGTGCTGTCATCGGCTTTGGGGTCGTGGCCATAGTCGTTGTCATTGCTTTCAATTATTTTGCAAATTAATTTCCAAATTGTTAATTTTCTTCATATTTTCATAGCATGGGTTTTCTCTCTTCGGGCATAATGAGTATTTATACTGATGCTGGATTTGACTACTGATTTTTGGCCTATTTACAAACAAACACCCCAAGCAATTTTGGAGCATTCACATATTGTAAATCGGGTATCTAAATTCGATTATTTGCGCAGAGTGAGTTGATTAGGTTGTGCCCTTAATTACTGTGATTCTATTAGCCAAAAACAACTCATTAAATATCGCTCAATGTGTATTTAATAACGTGTCTAATTTGTCATTAATTTTAGGCATCTTCTGGTTATAGCCATAATCCATTTTACAGTTTACCTGCAACATTTAAAGTAGCTAAATTAGTTAAAGGGTTCAAATTTGAAAATATTTCTGACCAAGTTTTTTTTAACTTTGTCTTAATCATTTTTTAATATTTACATTTATATAAATGATTCAATGCAATTTAAAAAATTATTAAGTAGTTATTTAAATGTAAAAGTTAAATTTATTGCCAATTCAGAAAATAACTCAACAATTTGAATAAATGCGTTAAAATATTTAATGACAACAAATTTCAAAAAGGCAAATTAAAATTGTGACCTATAAATTAAGGGAAATTTGTAGTTAATTAAATGCTTTTAAGTGTTCAAATGATTCACAATGTATTTGCTCATAAATATTATTAATTTGATTGGATGATTGGAATGATGTTGACGCTGTGCATCAATGCCGATGATGACTGTGAAGAGCAGCTCTCCAAGTTAAATGAAGCGAATGCTTCGCTGGCTGCGCTCGTTTGATTTTTAATTAGAGTCTCGAATCCTGGTGAAGAGCTGATGAAGTGCTCTGGTCGCGCTTTATTGTTTGCCGGATAATGCGGAAATTGACAGACATTTCGAATGATTTGAGACCAATTGTAAATTTGCTGACGTGTAATTAATTGCGACAAATTATTTATTAACCAATTTTCTATAAGAGTTTTCTAGCTGAATGAGCGATCAGCGATGGCGTTGACAATCGGGCGTGGCCAGGAACTTTAGTCAAACGCTAGCTATTAGTGGCGACACTAGCAACACACACACGAGAATACACACACACAGAGTTGCAAACACGCAACACACTTTTGCATGTGTGCGTGTTGACGGAAGAAGTTTCGTATGCGTAATTATTTGCTTTACGCCTGAAGACAGACAGAGAGACTAACTGACTGACTGACTGACTGACTGACAAAGGCGTCAAGCAGCAATTGGCACGCAGCTGCGTTAATGCCACACACTGGCACACACACGCACACCTAACAACACTTTTCCGTTAACAATTTCCGCTGGGGATTGCATCATTGAGTGGCAGTCAAAGGCGACGCTTAACAGTTGCTGAGTGGTCCAAAAATTAGGGCCAAAAGCACGCAAAGCAACTTCTTCTTCTGCTTCTTCTTCTTCTTCTTGTTGTTCTGCGGCTTCTTCATTTTGGTGGCTGATTAGTGCTGATTGCCATTTTTTGCTTTGTTGCTCATCAATGCTAATATTTTTTTTTTGTTGGTGTTACTGCTGCGTCTGCTTCAATTGCCCGCCTCTTGTTGCCTTGCCAACTTTGGGCAACTTATTGCTGTTGCTGCTTCTTTTATGTGGCATGTAAGCGTGCAACAAAAGCCGTCCGCAAATGCAAACGCAAGTGCAAAAGATTGATTAACGCAACATTTTGGGTTGATGTTTGATTTATTGATGAAGTGCAAAGTGTTGGCGTAATCAATCGCCTGTCCAATACATTGGCTAACTTCACATTTTTACCCAATGAGCCACAATTTAATAAACCAAAAGTAATTAATACGCTTTGCAAAGCTTGGGCAAAACACAGATAGACACACACACCTACACACACACACACCTACACACACACACCCACACACACACACATACACACACACACACACATACATACACACACACACAGCGTGAGAGAAAAGGCACATGGAAGAGTAAAATATGAAATGCAATAATTTTTCGGTGAATTTTTGTGCCATGTCAACACTTACGGCTCGTTACGCACGGTTGAGCGATCCAGAAACAGAGATCCCGGGAACCTGATGCGGATGCTGATGATGTTGCCCATGTTGGCCATGTTGGCTGATGAGCGTGGCTTAAATAAAGGGAAAAGCGTAAAATCAACAACAGCTACAACGAGGCCAGCAAAAGGCATGGAAAACGCAAACATCAACATTTTGCACAAATAATAACAAACATTTATGGCATGATGGCATAACTGTAACTACACACGTACAACAGCAATATCTATACGTGTATGTGTGTGTGTGTGTGTGTGTGTGTGTGTGTGTGTGTGTGTGTGTGTGTGTGTGAAATATATGACAACACATGTGCAGCGCTGACAGCCATTTTAATGGAATTTGGCCAGCGCCAAAAATTATATGGTCAAAGAGACAACCAGAAAATGTGTTTGCCACATGGTTGGACAGCAAATATATATTCCAAGTATTCCAAATTAATATATATCAAAAAATTTAGATGTTAACTTTGTTTCGATTATAAAATTATTATCATTATTTTAATTACTGTTTCGCCTTTTTAATTTTATAATACATTTTTTTCTCTCTAAAATTTAATTGCATTTGTCAAATCAAAATCGCTTATTAAAAATTAATTTATTTAAAAATTTTTTTAAAAATTCTTAAATTTTATTGCGGTTTAAATTATTAAAGAATTTTGACATTTACAGTTCAGAGCATTAACTTATCTAGCCCACTGTAAGAAATTCAGCTTGGCATATTTCGTATTTGTTTTCCTTTCATTTGTTATATTTTATATATATATGTATATATATATATATATATATATATATATATATATATATATATATATATATATGTGTGTATATATATATCTATGTTTATTCTCTTATTTTGGCAATGTATTTTCTTGTTGAAGGTTCTGGTTTTTGTTTTCTTTCGGAAGACCCTTGATTTTTGGAATGTGAGTCATGCGTTGAGCACCTGCTGCTACCCGTTTTGTGTGTTGTGCGTGTGTTTGTGTATGTGCGTGTATGTGTGTGTTAATTCGTGCGTTGTGCTTTGGCGGGGCTATCTACCCAGCGTTTGGCTGTCTGAAGCCTGTCAAAGCCGGTGGAACATCGCACATATGAACAAATAGCAGCCGGTTTGCCAGCAACCAGTAAATTCAAACCTGCAACTGGCAACTGGCAACTAGGGAGACCCTGGCAACCAGCAGAGTCGGCAAAATTTTCTGGGCCTGAAGCACGATTCGTTGCCAAAACACGCACATGGAGGCCCCCCTTTATCGTCTGTCCGTCCTCTGTCCCCTGTCGTCCGTTGAGGCTGTCAGTTGAGCGCCATAATACTAGTTAGTCCTAGGCTGTAACTCCTCTGTTTGCCCAGGCTACGAGCGCACTTGACATACGAAACAAGCTCTTGAAATTTATATGTTCTCCAGTTGTCAAAATGTTCCCACAAAAAAATAACCAAGCCAACAAATAAAAGCACAAATTGCAGCCAATGTTTAATTTAAGCCACCGACTTCCAAATGTCAGACGTAAATCTTTTGCAAACGCTTAATAAAAGTTAACTAAATGACGAAGGTTTTCACTTCCATCATATTCATTATGAGATGATTGGCTTTGCCAAGAATTTATTTGCTAAAATGTACAATTTAATAATAATTACTAAAAGTTTCCTAATAAATTGTTGAAATTAAAAAGTGAAATATTATCTACCAGTAGTCAATAAGCTGAGCAAAAAGTAGCAAATTAAATTTGTTGAGCTATTGAGCTTTTTCAATAGCTATCGATTAAATTTTTAATAAATACAAATTATTTAAATTAATGTCACGTGGTGTTCAAATGTTAAGCTAATGAGCTTTTTCACCATAAATAAATAAAAATGCACGATATTTGCATTAGTATAAATATGGTTTATTTGCCTTCGTGGCAAAACTTAAAATAGTTATAATTATTAGTTGTACGCTCCGAATTGAGCAGTTAAACAAAGTATATTTCGGCAAGCGATCGAATACCGCGCCGCGACTTGAATTCCCGATCGATCGAAGAGAACTGATTAGCTGCCGAATTGCAGCTGCTGGTGCTGTTGCTCCCAGACGGCGAGCAACCACTAAACTAATGAGGAGAGTCTTATCATATGCAAAACAACAGTTAATGACGTTAACTTGCTCTTATGCTGCGCAGAGCATAACTTATCTAAAGAGTTATAATTAAGAGCGAAGCTGCATTAGTTGTTGTTTGGCGCGGATACATGCGTAACCAAACATTCTCCCCCCGTTGAAAGACACGGGCTTTCAACAGCATCCTCTTTCGGAAGCGCACACAACTTGCGCACAGCTCTCTTTATTGTTCCAGTTGACGTCTTGAGAACAGCCACTCGGGAAACGCCGTCAGCACCAGGAACAAGCTCGACCACACGAGCCAGTGGCCATTTAAGAGGTGGCAAGTTTTCATCCTTTACAAGGACCACATCATTAATGTGAACTCCCGGGTAGGATGTTCTCCATTTGGACCGTTGCTGAAGAAGCGTTAAATACTCGTCACGCCAACGAGTCCAGAAAATTTGCTGATAGTAAGCTATACGCTGCCAGCGATCTAGGCGGCTAACGTTTAACTTAGTGACATCCGGCTCCGGATATATAGCGAGTGGAGCAGTGCCAAGGAAGTGCGCGGGAGTTAACACATCCAGATCTGCAGGGTGCTCTGAAAGTGGAAAAAGAGGTCGAGAATTTATTGTTGCCCCAATGTGGCAGACAAGTGTGCGCAGATCATCCAGGGGCAAAACCGAAGGTCCGACCGACCGATAAAAATGGTATTTTGCTGTCTTAACCGCTGCCTCCCAAAGTCCACCAAAGTGTGGGGAGCGAGGTGGGATGAATTCCCATTCGATGTCGTCAGAGACACAAAACTCTCGGACAGAGTCGATGTGTCCACACTCATCGATGAATGGGTTAAGCGAGGCAATAGAGCTGGATGATGCGATCGTCCGTCCGTCTTGAAGAGCCCTAGACTCATCACTCAGATTCGCCTTCTGGATGCTCCGCAAGAGTAGTTGAGTGCCCTTGTGTTTCCAATCTACTGTTAGACTGGGATGCCTGATGTGATTCCAACCAGGATGACGCTCTAATTTGCGATCGAGGTTGCAAAAACGACGATATGCCGGCTGATATGAATCTCCAAGTAGATCCACAGTATGCTTGACTGGAAGGCGAACCGAATATTCGCCAATGTCCAAACGAGCAAAAGTTTGTTTAGAATCAAGTTCCTCCTTGGTAGATTCGTTGACTAAACGAGAACACGATTCTACCTCCGAAAACCGACGAACGATTTCATCAGGCGTGTGATCTGGGCTAGGATTTGGCATCAGAACCGAGCTAGTGACTATCAATGAGGCAGGGCTCGCTGAAGAAGTTCCTCCTGTCACTATCCAGCCCAATTGAGTTTTTTGAAGAATGGGCAAACCAGGACCGATTTTGATTTGACCGACATCCAACAATTCAAAAAACAGGCCAGCTCCAATTAACAAATCAATTTTGTTCGCCTTAAAGAACTCTGGATCAGCCAATCGAATATTGGAGGGTATATTCCAGAGCTCAGTGCTAATATCGTGGCTAGGCTGATTTCCAGTTATAGACGGAGCTATGAGAACTGAGATGTTGGCAGAGTACGCAGATGCTAGCGATTGAAAATGTATATCGGCTGAATAGCATTCCGAGGGAACAGTAGACTCCCCCAATCCTGAAATCAACGTAGATGAGCGATGCCTTTGCAGCTGGAGCTGCTGAGCTAGACGAGACGTAATAATGTGCACCTGCGAACCAGAATCAAGTAGCGCTCGGCAAGGGACTAAATCTCCCGTACGACTTCTAACGTTGATTACAGCAGTTGCCAAGAGCATTATGTCATGACTAAGATTTTGGGCTACAAGTGTTGCGGAGGGGTTTGTAGCAGGCGGATGCGGAGCAAAGTTAACTGGAGAGCCGTCAATCTTGTTCTCGAAATGCAGAAGCGTATGATGCTTGGCCTTGCAACGTTTGCAGGTAGTGGAGCTGCAGTCCTTTAACCGATGACCTTTACACAGGCAATTTATGCAAAGGTTGAGCTTCTTTACCTCTCGTAGACGCTGTTGCGGAGACAGATTTCCAAAACGGGAACAGTTGTAAATTAAGTGGCCAGAGGTCTCACAAAGCACACATTTATTTGTGTTGGATTTAGTAGCAAGAAAGGCCTTTCTACTGGTGTTAACGATTTTAACACTTTTCCCCAACTTAGAGCTAGGCGTATACGTTGCCATAGCGTGTTCCACGTTTTCCAACCTTTGACATCGTCGATCCAGAAATGCCATGAACTGCTCACAGGTCGGAATAGTATCCACCGGTGCTGTCTCCTCCCAACTAGTCTGCGTTGCTTTGTCCACTTTCTGCAGTAAACTGTGCACGATAATGAAGCCCGCAATCTGCTCAACGTTGCCCAGGCTTTGTAGAGCGCGAATGTTGGCGTTAACCCTATCCGAAAGGGTTCGAAGTTTAACTGCTGACGACGACTCGATGCAATCTAATCCCAAAATCTCCGTGACATGTGCTTGGAACATGAGACGCTTGTTGTTAAACCGCTTTTTAAGGAGCTCCAATGCTACTGGATAGTTGGCGCTGCTGATTTCCAACGACGAAACACTAGCTAAGGCTGATCCTTTCAGACACGATCGCAAGTGCTGAAACTTCTCCACATCCGAAAGTCCTGAGTCCGCATCAATGATTGAAGAGAACATCGCTATGAACTCTGCAAACTTTGTATACCCTCCACTAAACTCGGGCAACTTGATTTCAGGCAATCGGATTCTGCCTTGAGACAATGTGTTATTGTCACCACATGTATCTTGCCTCATAATCGAACAAAACGGCGATGACAACTTTCGCTTGTCAATTTCGCGTCGCAAGCTGGTTTCAACTAATATTGAGAAGTCATCAAAACACGCCCGTAGCTCACTCCCGATTTCATCGTAGTCCAGCTCCTCCAATGCGTCATGCATTCTGTAGAATGCCTGCTGAGCACCTTCCAAAGCCTTAAGCCGAACAACCAACTCTTGTTCGCTAAGATGCACAATTTGCTCCGGAGCAATTGCTTTGGCCATCCGTTTTACTTGCTCATCAATAGCCTTGGCCTTGGCTTTGTAAAACGCGGCACCAGGAGACTGAACGGCAGCAGAATTATGCATTTTTATTTGTTCAACTTTTCCACAAATGTTTTTAACACACAAGTTGAACCGAACGCAATGTTAATTGGGCAAAGTTTTTTTTCACCAGCGCAGCAAAACGAAACGAAAGGGCAATAACAATGCAGTAACGGCTGCTGCAACTGTTTAAGCAAACGCGATAAGGGAATCGACTGCGCAGGCGCCAATGCAGGTCAACCACCTGAACCGAAAGTGAGCACAAAACGAAACGAGAATAGCGAAAACGATGCGAGAGCGCGGGCGCGACGATTATTAACCACGCTATAATTTGTATTTATTTGAACGAAAAATCACGTCGGGGTCACCTTAATGTTGAGCTATTGAGCTTTTTCAATAGCTATCGATTAAATTTTTAATAAATACAAATTATTTAAATTAATGTCACGTGGTGTTCAAATGTTAAGCTAATGAGCTTTTTCACCATAAATAAATAAAAATGCACGATATTTGCATTAGTATAAATATGGTTTATTTGCCTTCGTGGCAAAACTTAAAATAGTTATAATTATTAGTTGTACGCTCCGAATTGAGCAGTTAAACAAAGTATATTTCGGCAAGCGATCGAATACCGCGCCGCGACTTGAATTCCCGATCGATCGAAGAGAACTGATTAGCTGCCGAATTGCAGCTGCTGGTGCTGTTGCTCCCAGACGGCGAGCAACCACTAAACTAATGAGGAGAGTCTTATCATATGCAAAACAACAGTTAATGACGTTAACTTGCTCTTATGCTGCGCAGAGCATAACTTATCTAAAGAGTTATAATTAAGAGCGAAGCTGCATTAGTTGTTGTTTGGCGCGGATACATGCGTAACCAAACAAAATTATTTGTTTGAATTTTAATATAAACAATAAAAATAATTTAATATTAAATAAATAAGTTATTCATTTATATTGCATTAAATTTAAATTCAAATAAACCCCATATTTGACTTGTCTACATATTTTCATTCATTATTTCCATTTCGAATGATTTTAATATTGTCCAATTTATTATTGGCGAAATGCTGAATTAAGCAAAAAAAAATATTTTATTCACAATTGTTTGAACTCAAGTAAAGCCGAAGTGGATGCAATGCGATATATTGGAAAAGTATTGCCTGTAAATCACTTGAACTTTCTCACAGCTCATCCCCCACACACACACACACACACACACACCCACATACACACATAGACAGACGCCACCGCACAGGCAGTCAGACGCCAGATATGGCAATTTACAGCTACTCAGACACACTGACACTCATTGAGTTCGAATTTCGAATGTTCGGTCGAGTCGAGAGTCACAAGTGGAGAGTGGAGAGTGGAGGGTGGATAGGTGGATAGCTGGTAGCTGCCACTTACCAGTTGCAAGTTACTAGTTGCCGGTTGCCAGTTACCGGATTGGTAGTTTGGAGTTTGACGAGTTTCGTGTTCGCTGCGATTGACCAAGTTTTCAATTATTTACAGGTAATTTGGTTCAAAGACACCATGCAATTGGATACCACCGAGCGCCACATCATGGAGAATCGCGGCTCACGTCACACTCTGATTATACGCAAAGTGCATCCGCAGGACTTTGGCAACTACTCCTGCGTGGCTGAGAATCAGCTTGGCAAGTCACGCAAAACTTTGCAACTGAGCGGAAAACCGAATGTTGCCGTTTTTAATTCACCGGCAATCAGTCAATACAAGGACAGGTAAGCCAAACTTACACTACACATGTATATATGTATATATATATATATACCCCCACCCGTATCCAATCCTAAGCTGTTCCGCTAGGGGTTCAGCCCCAGCGACCAGACATGTGCCACTTACCGGTGCCACGTGCCACACACTGATGCCCAGCGTTAGACAATTTGCGGTGTGCTTGACTCCAGTTGAGTTAAGTCAACTTCAGTTCGATTGCCAGGCCAGGCCAGGCCAGACCAGGCCAGGCCAGCCAACTGGGCGCCTAATTAGCGCTGAGATTCACACGGCGTATACATTACACTACAAACATGCCATTACGTATACGTCGTAACCGAGTATCTGAATCGAAATATTAATGCGACCAAAAAAAAAAAAAAAGAAAGAGAAATAATTTAGAAATGTCAGTTTTTGGTACATTCAGCAGCAGTGGCAGTAGCAGGGGCAACTTTAGCTCTATTAGATTAATTTCGTTGAATGACACACGGCCTGTGGGACAAAGTGGACAATCAGACAGTGAACTGGTCGTGTACGTAACAAATAAAACTTTTAATTGGATTAGCTGTCATCAGACGCACACACGAGAACAGGCGAACATTCGGTCGAATGGATGACGGACGGACAGACCGACAGACGGACAGACCGACAGACGGACAGAGTGACACACATATACCTCGGCTGATAGAACAAGCAGCCAACCGACAAAACAAGCTCACATCTCACTGTCACACACACACAAACACACACACCAACACACATAGCCAGACAGAGACGAACAGACACAGACATAGACAGATATTCAGTTACATAGCTTTAGAACCCAACAATCTGCCGGTGAGTGGTATTGGCACCTTTCAATAATTCAACTTGAATTAAGTTCAATAAACTAGAAAAAGAATAAATGAAAATATATATAAAAAAATAAAAAAAAAAATTGGAAATATACAAAATTGAAAATGTTAGAAAAAGGTCGAACATATCAAGTCTACTTCATATGCCATTTATGAAATTCCGATGGCCATTTCCCAACTAATACAGTGAATGCTGACTAAAGGTTAAGTCGTAAAATTTCAATTTTATTGCATATAAAATGATTTTATGTAAGTCACAGACAAAAATTAGCACTATTTGCAAATTTCTCTTTTTACAGCAATCAACAAAAATAGGAATAATTTTGTATACATTTTGAGCATCGCTTTAGAAATGCAACTTTCGTATAAGATTATTTTCTATCGACTTTTAAAACGTTCTAAATATGGAATAATTATTATTTAACTATTTAAAATGTAGAACAGAGAATATTACTGCAAGTAGCCAAATCAACTGTCACTTTAAATCTGATCAATAATTTTTTCAATGCAATTCTAATAGATTTTTTTCAATAACTCAGAAATAATTAATAATGAAATAGCTAAACAGAAATCAATTAAAAGGCATCATTCAACTTAAATTGAAAATGCTAATCAATGTGTACAAATAATTCAATTAATTTATTTTATTGACTTGTTAATCGAATTAGAAATCAAGCAACTATTTTATTTACCACAAAGAATATTACGTACAAATGTTGCAATCCAGTTTTAACAATTGCTTAAAGACAATATTATTATTATATAAATCGTTCGCTTTGTCGAGTGTCGATTTTAGTTCCACAGGCTGAAACAGGCTCAAACGAAACAGTTAGCAGACAAATGCCAACATTGGCATTGGCAATGGCATTTTGATAGGGATACGGAATGGGATTTAGTTTGACTATTGGGCGATGTCAACGCCGGTCTGCTGATTTCATTTGGGTGGCTGTGCCGGAAACTGCTGCCGGCAATTAAGGCTGGCAAATTGTTGGGAGCCATGGAGCCACTGTGGTGCTACAATCACATTTCAGTGGCGCCTGGCGCCAGTCGGTGCCTCCTCAATTGTTCATAATCATTTTTATTGCTCGTTTTACTTTGATGCTATATGCGAAAAGTTGCCACTGATTGGCGTTTTATGTTTTTATTGTGCGCAGGACTTCAGGTTATTAGTTCATATGGCTCAATAAGCATGCAAAAAAAAATAACAAAAATAATAATAATAATAATAAAATTACCAACATTGAAACTAAAATAAATGCCAAGCACAAACAACAACTTACAACTTACAAATGTAAGCATTCCAGCGACGCACTTGTCATTTGTATAATTTGGCTTGTTTATGAGTCTGTGCCACTCACTCCCCTCCCACCACTCCCACCCCTCCCCTTCCCTCATCATCTCATTGTACTGCTGATTAGCATTCAAATTGTGTGCCGAGTTTATCGCAAAGCAATGAACTAGCGCCTTTGTAATGGGAATGCGAATGCGAATGCGAATGGGATTGGGAATGCGATTGTAAATGGCACAAGGAGCCGGCAAGGACAACGAGGACGAAACGCTTTCTTGTAATTAGTTGTTTACTTGAACTGCTGCTTGAATAGTTTCGGCTCTCGATTACCGCTATAAATACTACAAAATCTCCCAACTCCCCACAACCCCTCAACCCCTTAACCCTCCCATTGCTATTGCCATTAATATTAATATGTTTTGTTAATGAGGCGAAACGCAAGGAGTTTCGCTTAAAGCAATCGCCAGCTTAAAGCTGAGGCCAATGGCCCATGCTGCATTTTGTGGCACGGTAGGGTTAGGGGTTGGGGGGGGGGGGTGACTGTAGCAAGCTGTTAGCTTTTCGGTTGAATGAACGAAAACGCATTGTGTATGTTGTGAGTTGGACAGCTGCTTTGGCGAAGGGCAAACAAAGGGCCAATAACAAAAGCAGCAGCAACAACATTAGCACTCGGATTGAACTTTGCACTCCTCTGGTTGATCTTAAATCCAGCCATTGTCGACAGCAATGTCAGCAATGATTATTATGTTGCAACAGCAGCGATAGCTATTCATGTTGTTGTCGTTGTTGTTGTTGTTGTTGCTTGCAGCACATGCAGCTTTATATCAAATTTAACAATTACATATTGATTGAGTTTGAGTTGAAAATGAAGGCAGCCACCAACTGTTGCACGCAACAAAACTGTAGCCAACCACAACTCATCCCTATTCTCCCGCTTTATATACATTTTCTATTTTTGCTGGTGCTGCAACTCGTTAGATATAACATCTCGTGGGCGGTGGACTCGCATACACCCATCGAGGAATACAAGTTGTCCTTCCGCAAGCTGCCACAAGGACATGAGGTCGTTGACAATGCCATTGACTCGCAATCCTCGTTGTCATCCTCCTCATCCTCATCGATGTCGTCGTCGTCGTCGTCGTCGTCGTCACTTTCCTCTGGCTCCTCCTCGCCGTATGGCGTTGTCAGCCACAATCATCGCATTGGCAGCAACTTGGCCAACTATGGCGGTTATGGCAATCTGATGCACTGGGGCCACAACGATTGGCGCGATGTCGTCTTGCCCGCCGTTCCCGTCTCCCACCACTATTCACAGGGCATGAGTTATATGGTGCGCGGTCTAAATCCCGATCAGCAATACGAAGCCACAGTGCAATCCCGGTAAGTGGAGCCTTTATGAATTTGACAATAAAATAGCACAATTTGAAATCATTAAATATTCATTATTTATCAAACAATTAAATAATATAACTTATTATTGTTTTTCATTAATAATTACTATAATCTCATAGTTATTTTATTCATAACTTATTATTATGATTAGTAATATCAAATTATTATTTTTAATTATTAATTTATTATTATTATTTTTCATTAACAATTTCTATAATCTCATGGTTTTTATTTAATTTATATTGATTCCTTCTTAATTCTATTAGTAATTATATCATTATTTTAAATAACATTACAATTTTTTTTATTAATTTTTGTTATTTATCAATTACTATAATCTCAAAGTAAATTAACAATTTTATTAACACTTTCTATACCTGTTATTTAATTCATAATAATTCCTTATTAATACTATTAGTAGTATTATTATTTTTTTTTTATTAATATTACATTTTATTTTAAATTTATTATTGTTATTTTTATTAACAATTACTATAAACTCATAGTTATTATTTAATTCATATATATTCCTTCTTATTATTGGTAGTAATATTATCATTATTTGTATTAATATACCATTTTATTTTTTTATTCATTTATTATTATGATCACATAATGTATTAATTTCCTATGCTTTCTTAAGTATGCGAATTAAACTTAATTTTAGCTCGAAATTCGTTGGCCATTAAAACTAAATGGGCCACAATTACTTAGTATGGTTCATTAGCTGGTAATAAGCCAAATTACACAGTTTGATATTTGCATAGTAATGCCACACAATTAGTTCTTGCCACACATTAAAGCGTGTCTGAAATTATTGTTGCACGCATTCACAGGAATCGCTATGGCTGGAGTGACTTGACCAACAGCTTCTACTTCTCCACATCATCAAATGGTGAGTGAAACGACAACTCTTCGATTTTACACTATATATAGAGATATATATATATATATAACTAGTATATATCTAGTGAACAGAAAGTACATAAATATTGCATAAGTACATATATAAATGACATATCAATTTTTAAACCTGGCGCATATGTGTGTGTGTGTGTGTATGTAAATGACATAAGCTGCTCACACACACACACACACAGCTCACACAGACATGCTTATGCATTCGCCTGGCACTTTTTTTTCTGTTCTGATTTTTATTTTATATATATATATATATATTTTTTTTTTTTTTGTTGCTGACTGCATGCATAATAATTTGGTATTAAGTGCTACTTGCGCTGATAATCCAGAAAAATCACAGTGCAGCGTCATGAAAATCGCTTTACATGTCAGTGGAAAGGCCAACCCAGAAAAAAAACGGCAAATTGTTGCAACTTAAATAAATATATATACAAAAAAAATGTATTCGCAAAGCTGAAGTTATAAATTGAAGCATTAAATTAAGGCGAACACACACACACGCACACATTGTGGCAGGCATGTAATATTGTATGCGCAAATATCAAGCATACGCACTGTATTCTGTCTGGGGACACACATTTCGATTTGCCACAAAATGGTGGACTAATTGCAACGCGGCTGCTCCTCCTACTAGACTTGACTCGCTGCATAATGAGCGTGAAAAATTAAATAAGCACACACACGCCTATACACAACACTAATTGGATGCACAGACACACACACACGCACACGCACACACACGCACACACAGCCATTCGCACAGAGACTTATTTCTTTAAGAGTTGTCGCGGTTATAAATAAACAAAGATGCGGGGCGTCGATTGGGTTTTGCATTTGCCAGGTGGCATGTGGCAAGGGATTGCATTTAAATGCGCAAACGAAAACCATTTATATGCAAAACTATTGTTGCATTGCATGCTGAATAAATGCCGCAACGGGGCAAGTCGTCGTCGTGTGGCAGTCACATAAAATGTAGCGCGCGCTCTTGCGCTCCGCCAACCGTTTTAACCCAATGCAAATGACGCATATTTGCCAGTGGCACGCCTCATTCTCCACTACACAACCCCTCCCCCTCCCCCCCGCGCCCTTTTGAGTCATGCACATCTTTTGACTGCTGTGCGAAATGCATGCAAATGCGAGCAACGAGCAGCGAACGCTGTTCAATGCCGCCGACTGTGGCAAACAAACGGATAAATATCCAGAAAGAACCAGAGAAATGCGCAATAAACACGCACACACACAAACAAAGTAAGCATGTGTGTGTGTATAAAAGAGAGAAAGAGATGGGGATATACAAAGACAGAGATACGACGAAATTAAATCAAGTAAAACGTGCATGCCACACAGCCTGCAGTATCGATGTCACTTGTGCAAGACATTTGTGCCTTTGACAGGTACACACACACACACACACACACACACACATACACACACACACACACATACACACACAGACAGATAGACAGACGCACGACTTCATTAAGCGGCATTGTAAGGCGCATAGTCCGGGTGCAAGCAGCTGCAATGCAACGGCATCAGCAACAGCAGCAGCAGAAGCAGCATTTTGTGGCACAGTCATCAGTGGCGTGCATTGTGCTAATGGAAATGACTTCATTATGTTTTCGAAACGTAAACAATTTACGCAATTAACGACAGGACATGCAACACAGCAGCAGCAGCAGCAATCCTTGCCACCTGGCAAACGCGGCAAGCGCCAACTAATGAGCCCAGACTTTCATAACTATAACAGCAACAGCAACAACAACAACAACAACAACAGCAACACTTGCAACAACAGCAGCAGCAACAACAAAAAGAATGCTTATCACCACAATGTCAACAACAATGCCAACCATTGCTGGCAACAACACCAACACTTAGGCACAACAAGCACCACTCGAGCACACAATGTAGCAAGAGCTCACACACACACATGCACACACACACACACACTCACACACTTAGCCAGATATTAGCAGTTCATTTACCTGGACTACGTGCTTGGCAAGTCGACCAGCTTGGACAAACAGCGACCAATGAGCAACACTTGCTGCTCCTCAGCTCGTGGCATGCCACTAAAAGAAAACGCCAATTGAGTGGCGTTGCAGACAAAAAACATCAACAGTTCACATATCCACTTGAGTGGAGTCACAACGCACACACACACACACACACACATATACATATATTTACATAGTATCCAAGTGTGTGTGCGTGCTTGTTGTGCGTGCAAATTCTCTTTGGGAATAAAGCAATTGCGAATTACATTTTTGCAAAAACCCCAAAAATGGGGTTTGTGGTGCGCCAGATCAGCATTTTGGCCAAAAGCAAATTGCCAACAGCACGTTAAATGACTCAAATGTTGCATTTGTTTGTTTGTTAACCCCAGAAGAATGTTTATTTTTTACACGTACAAATATTTTATTTACGAAACTGTGATTAAAGTACAATTTAAGCAGCAACTGTCCAAAAATCATTTTTATAAATAAGAAAATTCACATTTCAATAGCTTTGTTTTATCCCATTATGTATTATGCCAAATTCTAAATAATCTACTCCCAAATAAATATTATTAACAGTGATCAAATTTAAAAGATAGAAATAATTATAATATTATTTGCTTAAAAAATATATCATATTAAAAATCATGGTAAGCCAAAGAAAAATTAAAAAAAAAACTTCATTATTATTATTTTTTAATTAAAATATTATAACTTACTTAGTGATCCATAATTTCTGAATATTTATGTAAGCATAGGTTTGAAATGATTTCTAAGTCCTTGTGGATTAAAGATATAAAAAACCAAGTTATTATAATTTCCATAGATAGCGATAAAAAAAATACAATAAAAAAATACTTAAGTGAGCAGCTCAAACTAAAGTTTTTCTTATATTTTATATATATTTAAATTATATATTATTTTGAACAGCAAGATAACAATAAAAAAAAAACTACAATTTTCAATTCGATAATAAATTAAACAAGGAAGAAACAAACATTTATTTTAATCTGCAATTGAATTGCTGCAAGTGCATCATATGCATATAGTACATATATAGTACATATATAGTATATATATAGTATATATATATATAGTTTGTATAATACGAATTCCCTCGTGGCATATTCACTTCGATTTGCAGGCAGACAAAGTTGGCTGCCTTCGGTAAGCCCTTTAAGGGCATTTAATTTTTATGACACTTTTTTAATGTACTCGCAGAGCTCGACTATTTTCATAGCAATAACTATTCTTGTTGTTGTTATTGTTGTTGTTGTTTTTTGTTATTGTTTTTTGTTGTTGTTGTTGGTATTATGTGGTTGCTGTCAACTTTTCGCTGCGTAGCGTGCAACAGAGACAGCAATTGAGTCGACTGAGGTATGCAACTAGTTACATTATACACACACACGCACACACACCACATACACACCACACACACACATACAAACACATAGACATGTAGTTAACGTTAGAAACTCACGCTTAGCCAGGCTTACCGTTGTTCCTCTATATATGGGGGTCAGGAACAGTCCTGGCTGGGGGTGGGTGTGTTCAACACTCCGAACGGCACATGGAGACATAAAAAATAATGCATTTTGTACACGCGAAAAAATACTCGACATAAAGCAAAAAACCAAATAAAAAAAAAAAACAGAAAATGCAGAGAAAAAGCGAAGTTAAATAAAATTACAACATAAACTAAAGCAACGAGTGTGTTGCGAGTGTGTGTGTGAGTGTGTGTGTATGTCTACAAGATATGAAGTCTAAGAAGTCGGCGGGGTGGGTAAGTGGGTGTTGTTGCAAGCAGCTAGTGAATGCTAGAAGAAATATCCGAAAATGAAAGACTCGTTGAAAGTTGCGTAAAACTTGCTGAAACTGCCAACGGAGGACCAGTCAGCAAAAGCAATGGCAATAGCAATACCAGCATAAGCAACAACAACAACAACAACTATAACAATAACACGAACAACAATAACAACAACGCGACGCATTCAAAGGATGACAAAGTGGACCCTACACGGCCAGGGGGAAGGGGAGGCAGCGGTGGCAACGTCAGCTCAGTGCAGCTCAAACTTTCAATTTACTTGTCCATCTTGTCGAGCTATCTTTTTTACTCGCTCCCCAGCTAGCCAACGGTCCGCCTCACCCCCCCCCTTTACTGCCTCATTCAGCGAATGTGTGTATGTGTGTGTGTGTGTGTATGTGTGTGTATGTGTGCGTTTCAAGCTTTTGTGTTGCCGCTGGGAATGCTTTACCAAAGGCCCCAAACAACTGCAGCAACAACATTTTTTTTTCTTGCTTGTAAGTTGCAAAGTTTGCTAACGCACACACACCAACACACATACACACACTCGGACACACATACAGTGCGCGAAAGTTTTGTAGTGGCACCATAATAAGCACAGGCTGCAAGTAAAAAAAAAAAATTATAGAAAAATATATAGAAAAAAATATACACTTTATAGCATAAGTAAGAAGCAGATGTGTGTGTGTGTGTGTGTGTGTGTGTGTGTGTGTGTGTGTGTGTATTTGTGTGTTGCAACACGCGCTGCTGCAAGATGTGTAATGTGAATTCTCAACGTGAATGTTATGTTTATGTAAAGTGCTGGTCCCACAATGCAGCTGGAGGTGTGTGGATGCGGGGAGTTGGAGATGGAGATGAAAATGGGAGCCACGTGACGCTGCTGCTGAAGTTTTGCCGCAAGTGCTATGCGAATATACAAAAGAGAAGAAACTGCATTATTAAAAGCATTATACGCACACACACTTGTATATACATTAGAATATATATTGTACATATCTTTCCATATATATATATATATATATATGCTTGATTCCCAGCTGGCCAAGTGCGAGCTGCGCTTTAAGCTTGGCTTTAAGTGGCCGCCATCATTGCCGTTAGTTACATACAGCCAGGTTAACTCCAAGTTTACTGCAATTTCGCTGTGAGTTTGGCACAATTCTCAAAAAAAAAAAATGTACAACATCAACAAGAACAATAGCAACAATTGTAACAACAATAGTAACAACAATGGCAACAACAAAAGCAACAATTGCGGTGCCAAACAGTTGCCTATAACAATGCAGTGCAAATCCGCATTTAGCAGCGCCAAAAACGCGCAAAATCCGTGCAACCACTGTGCACCAGCCACAAAGAAATTGCCAACTATTCGAGTACTTACATCTCACATGCGTGTGTGTGTGTGTGTGTGTGTGTGTGTGTGTGTGTGTGTGTGTTGCTGTTGGTATCTATTGTTGTTTGCTTTGCTACAATGTTCAAAATATTTGGCAAGTCTGGCGAGTTGCACTTGAAAATCTATATAAAAATATTTTGGTAAATTCTGACCACGCTTCATGCTTCAGTATTTATTTTTTAAACCACAAAAATTTAAATAATCCAACAAATTCATGGAGAAATTATTTTTTGGAAACAAGAAATAAAAATAATACAAAATATTCACAGAGAAATTGTTATTATTTTACATTTATTCTGTTAATTATTTATTATAATTTTAGTTTAATCTTATGTTGTAAAATTTGAAATGCAGCAATATAAATTTTAAAAATACATTTAAAACTCGGGCAATTGTTAGAGCTTTGTTAAAAAAATTTTAAAACTTTATTCTAAGCCTCTAAGAATTAATATTATTACTATTATAATTATTATAATTATTTGACGCACAATAAGCAGGCTCTTTAAAAAACATGTAAATATATATATATTAATTTAAGTGCAGTTATTATTCCAATATAATTATTATATTTATAACAACTAAAGCCAAATTTAATTCAGAGATATGAATGAATTCTGTGTATAATTTTTATTAAATTTATTAATTTAAAGCCATATTACTAGATGCACTGCTGCATCAAACTTGTTACTTGCTAATTTAATTTAAAAATATGCACTGAGCTTTAAATGTAACAAGTTTTTGTGCGAGTGTAGGCAAAAAAGCCTCTGACTGATTTATCTGGCGTTGGAAAATGCTGTCCGTTTCCTGTCCGTTCCCTCTGCTGTGTCCGTTTGGTTTGTGCAGTAAGCTCCTTGTTGCTGTTGTACCTGACATTGGAAATGCAAATGCGTATTACCCCCACTCCGCAACTAACCTCACCATTTCCACACTAAAAAAAAATATAGAAATTTGGGGGGAAAAAATGTTACGCTTAAGAATCGGATTTAGCTGATGCACCGATAAACACATACAAATGTAAGTGTGTTCGCATTAGTGTGAGTGTGTGTATGTGTGTGTGTATGTGTGTGTGTATTTGGAGCCGGACCGCAATGCTATTACGGGAACCGTGCGTTGTGTCCGGTGCCGGCACAAAAACGTATTTTACAACACAACCGAAGCGGAGCAAGAGCAAAATCTCCCCACTGCCCAGGTGCTGAAAGGTGGCTAATGCGGTAAATGCCACAGCGTTGCATGCTGCCTGTATCGTCTATATCGCCGCCGCTGTGGCGCATGTTCAGCTATGAACAAAACGTGAAACCTAAAACACGAAATCACAAGTGAGGTTATGGTTTTGTGCCACCAAACCGCAGGCAATAAAAGACGCAATGACAGTCGATGGCAATGACAGAGCTGCTACCGGCACCAGCAACATTTGCCCCACTGGAATGCACTAGACACACACAAACACACACTCACACACACACAATTATGCATATATGAATACACACAGAAAAAATTGATATATATATTGAATTATGGCTATTAACTTCTAGCCAAGATATTAATTCTAAGCTGTAGTTCCAAATTGTTCTTCGAAACCAATTTATAATAAAATACTTTTTCAATATAAAAAAAATGTACTTTTTCCTTTATGTAGAAATTGTTGTGTTCTTAGAAAGTGACCAGTTAAAACAATAAATTTATTACTTAAAGTCAGATTTCATTAATCATGAAATAACTAAAAAAAAAATAAAATAACTTGTTCAAAAATTAAAATTAAACTATAGCAAAAATAAGTTGACATATTTTATTTTTATTCTAATATAATTTTAAATTTAATAATGTTTGTATATAAATCACAAAATGTCAAAAACGAATGTCAAATTCATAAATCATCAAATGTGCCAAAATTATAACAAACAAACTTTACTGAAAATGTTAAGATCTAAAAGTAAAAGTTTATGCAATGCTTGTATTTGCAGTTTTACGCAGTTATTCTCTGAGTGCATAAGCACACACAAACACACACACACACACACACACACACACACACACTCTTACACATCGGTGGCTGCGTCTATTTTCATTACAAAATTGTTGGCATTTCGCTGGCGCCGCAATTGTCAATTCGCCTGTAGTTTATGTGGACAGTATGCGAATTTATATGGTAATTCGATGCGTTTGCCATTTTTGCAAGTCGGCTAAGCTAAGCGAGCCGAATGAATGAGCCCCTCCAAAGGGGAGAGGAGGGGGCTGTGATGTTATAGTGGATTTATAGGATGTGCAGTAGAATTTTCTAAATTGAACGTGTCATGTTTTGATGCGCTGGCAACACAGATGCCTCAATAGATTAGCTATCATGGGTGAGTGTGACTGTGTGTATGTGTGTGTGCAGCATGCAACAAACATAACAGCATACAACATGCCATACAACATACCATGTTCGGTCCACAGTCCAATGCTGTCTGTCTATTAAAAGTGTCAGCAATGACTTGAACATGTGCACAAAAGCAGCTGCAGAAACAGCAAATGAGAACATGTCAAGGATGTCAGTAGTTGCCTGTGCTAAGGAGTGCTTAGAGCAACTCCTCCTCCACATCGACGGACACTTGGCGCCGCCTACACTTTTGACAGCCGCATTCAATTCGCATATGAGATTTGTATGTTTTAGATAATGTCGAAGTAGCTGCCAGGCAACCCAAGCCAAGCCAGGGCTGGGCTGGGCAGGGCAAGGCAGACAGCCAGGCAAATATCAAATATGTATAAGTTTTTGAGCGTCCATCTTTCGCTCCCATTGACAGCTGTCGTGTAACAGTTTTGCAATAAGCAAACACACACACACACACACACAGATATACACACATACAATTGAACTTGTTTGCAGCAGAACCTGGTTGCCTTGGCTCTGTCTCGGTGCGCATTCATTTAACCTGGTTGCCTGCGCTGGCTGCAGTCGACATTATCGCTGGGTTTCTTTTACTTTGGCCAGGCTGGTCAGCCAATGCTGGCCAGGAATCGCAATTGGAATTGCAATTGCCATCAACTTTTGGCTCTGCTTCGGGCTTTAATGGCGAAATGTTCATTTGTCATTATTGACAGATGTCGCACGTTTGCCATTTTAATTGGCGGCTTACACAAAATGAGCTGCACAGGTATATGACCTGGCTGTCCACCCACCGGTTATCCACCTGATCTCGGCTGGCCTGGCCTCGCCTGCCCTGGACTGCTGTCATTTCATCCATCTGCACATCAGCGGGCAAAGTAAACTTTTTCCCTGATTGCGCATTTGCAGTTAAAGCCTTAATGATTTATTTGCGGCCATGGATTTGATTTAAATGTCAATTGATGGCAGCGCAATTAAACCTACTTTATTTTCGCAATTAAATTCAGTTATACACATATTTATAGCACATATCTTAACTATCGCTATCGCTATCGCAATCTGTACTATCGTCATATTTTTTTGTTTTTTTTTAAATGACTGATCACACATATCAATTTGCAGATGTGCTTGTCGATCTGTCCACATTCTTAAATCATGGTCAGTCAGGTTAGTTTGCCAATTGACTATACCTATCTCTACTTTTCTCTCTCTCTCTCTCTCTCTCTCTCTGTCTCTCTCTTTCTCTCTCCGCTTAACTCTCATATTCGCTCGCTCGCTCTCTCTATCTTTCTTTCTATCTCTCTATATTTAATTCATTTTCATTTTTATTTGCATGGTTTATATCTGCATGTGTTTTTCAATAAAAAATCGTCATATTTGTGTTAAGCCCATATTTCCTAATAAAAAAAAAGTAAATAAAAAACTCTTTAAAATTGCAAATTTGTGTACGTGTGTGTGTGTGTGTGTGTGTGTGTGTGTGTGTGTATACACGTGTTCAAATGTGTGTACGTATTTGCAGTTTACCAAGCGTTTTGCGGCAAGAATTTATTACTTTTTCTGTTCAATTTGAAATGAATAAAGAATAAAGCAACAAAAAAAAATATCGTTTAAATGGATAACACGAATATTTCGTTTTATATACATATTTATGTGTGTGTATGAGTGACCGAATGTGTGTGTGTGTGTGTGTCTGTTATTTTTAAAAACCCATTGGCAACATTTGAATCGTTGCAATCTGCATGCATCGTGGCATTTCTTTTATAACTGCATATTGAAAATAAAATATATACGTATTTATATATATATATATATATATATATATATATTATATATGAACAAATGATTGAATTTGCTTTGTCCATCGATATATTGTGGTATTATTTTTTAATATATATTAATGAAAATAAAAGAACCCAATTTATGCTCACTTTTTTTCTTTGTTCTTCTCCAACAATCTTTTTGCAGATAACGAGATGAGGGATCTGAGTGTGACCTTCTATGGCAGCGGTGCGGTGAATCGACAGAAACTGAGTCTGGTCACACTGAGCGGCGTTACGCTAATGCTGAAGCTAATTTTGGCTTAGATCTCTGTACACTTAGCTAAACAACTTTTTGGATTTAAGTAACGAATTTCACCGCCAATAGCATTAAAATTTAACGGGTTTTGTTTTCGAAAACAGTTATGGCAAACAGAAAAATAAAACAAAAACAAAACATTGGCCACAACATTAGGGTGTGCCAGATTAAAGCAACTCTAGTTGTAACTAGCTTAAGACATGCAACATTTTCTTCAACTCAAACTCAAACTCAACTTTCAAATTTTGCAATTTCTCAGAACAAAACATTCCAAAACATTATCGAAACCAAAACAAAAAAAAAAAAACAAAAAAAAAGAATATCGCATCAAATGGAACCATTTATTAGTATATACTACGAAACAATCAATGTAATAGCATTATCAACTGTGCAAACTACAAAATACACTAACACTCACACACACACATACACATACACATACACATACATAAATACATAACATAGATACATAAAATATCTCAACATTTCAGCACTCGAGTCTCCAGTGTAAATAGATTTTATTGCATACTTTTAGAAGTAGGTAAACAACTGCACCAAAGAAGTGAACGGGAAAACAAGTAGAAGATAAACGATGAAGCAAAAAGAAGCTTGATGAAATATAAAACAAACAAAGAAAATGAAGAACAAGAGAAGATACACACACACACATACAACGTATTTAAACTGATGATATCTTGTCATAATAGCATTGCTTTTGTGTGTTTATGTCAGCGATAAATTGTATCTAGTGTCTAGTATCTTGTATCTTGTATCTTGTATCTTGTAACTCGTATCTAGTATCTAGTAACTTGTATGTGTTAATTTGATTAACATTCCAGTGCATAGCCAATTATTCGTACTCATACAAAATGAATTCATAAAATAAATAAATTAAAGCATAAAATTGTGTATTCATTTGCAAACAGATTTTGATTTGGAATACCAAAAATTAAATTGTATTTCAATTCCAACAAGAAGCAAACGAAAAAACAAATTGCTAAAGCAAATCGCAGTTTTGTCTAGCTTTTTGCTATTTTGATGTCTGTAGAACTTAAGTAGCATAAATACAAGCGAGTAATTTAATAAGCTTTGATTTCTAAATGTAAATTACATTAATACACTATCAAACACACACACACACACACAAAAACACACACATAGTCTATAAATTAAAGCTTTGTATTACATAAGTGTAAATAATTAGAATTGAAATTGGAGCTGAGCTGCTTTAAAGGCCAGTCAATCCATATGATATGCATATATATATGAATATACATATATACATATATATATATATATATATATATATGAATAAATTATTATAGCAAATTTATAACATAAATTATGCATTCGACTTCAGCATCAAACGGGGTGCTACCATGTTTGTTTTTCTTCCAGTATTTCTCGACATTTCTCTTTCTTTTGTACATAAATTGCACCCAAGATAATTCCAGCTATATTAATATATATATATATATATATATATAAAACAAACAGAAGCAAAATCCTACACAAGCACCAGCTCTTTATTGGTTACTGACAAATGGAGGCACCCTGTATTATAATTTTTAGTAAATTAAAAGCTAGGCAAAATATTCAACTAGTCAAATGCATAAGTACATAAATTATGATAAATTACAGCAGCTGTTGCGTAAATTATAAATATATATACGAGAAAAAAATACAATTGTAAACAAGCAAATTGATTTATGAATATAAAAAAAAATTAAAATAATAAAATAAATTAAACAATTTACTCGAAACAGCTTTTAAAAGATTTAATTAAAATAAGTCACTTGCATGGCCGAGCGACTGCCAATAAAAATAATAATACAAAACAAAAAAACCGAATTGAAAAAAAAAAAAAAATTAAATAATTGAAGGTTTAATTCAAAACTCATGGCCAAATGCACAAAACGGCAAGGCAAACGTACTTATAATTAATATATTAAATCAGTGGGTCACACATACATACATATGCATACCTATATATGTATATATAGTAAATATACATATACACAAAAACAAATATGCAGCATGAAAAAATGGAAACCAACAAATATTCAACCGAAAACACTTTTTGCAACTTATTAAAATATATGCGATTTTCGTTTAGGATAACCTAAGAAACCCAAACTGCCCAAATCCCCTCCCCACCCTCCCGATCGGATTCCAAAAACATTCCAATTGCTTAGAGTCGAAACGATTAGTAAATAAATGATATAATAATGATGTTCTAGTATGTATATGTATATGTGCGTTAATATGTGTAATTTAACTATATATATATATATATATATATATATATATATATATATATTTAGTTATGTACTTAATTGTATTTAGTTAATGCAATGCAACAAAGAAAAACCAAACCAAAAACAACAAAAAAAAGAAGAAGAAAACCAAACGAAATATGTGTGTACAATTCTACTTTCTCGATCCACAGATCAGCACAGATCTAACAGTTACAAGCGATAAGTAAAGATAACCCACAAAAAACAAAAAAAAAAAAAAATGAAACATTTTCTGCATTCAATGTATATGTGACTAGATACGTACTCATATGTATATGTAATATGTATATTTGATTATTTTGTAAACATTTTTCAAACAACAACTACATATAAATAAAGTCTATATTAACATATAAATGTATATAAATTGTCTCTTTAATCTTTAATAACTTTTTTAAATTGAATTTAGCTAATCAAAGAATTGAATTTGTCAATATTATCTGCATACTTATGTAGGAAACGAAAATATGATAGATATAAAATATTTATTATAATAATAATAATTCATTTATTAGCTTTAAGTTTTCTGAAATTAGCTTTAGAAAAAAGGACACTTGACACACTTTCCAGTTCCTTTAGCTTTCTATAGCAGTCGTATTTATATATATTAATTTTCTAATTTTTATTTTTTTCTCACATATTAGTAGGTATAGACCTAAAAGTTATAGAAGTCAGTTTCTAAAAAGGAACACTTGACATGCTCTGCAGACTGCTTTTAACTTTTCTATAGCCTTCGTTTGCATGAATGCCAATCAGACGAATCTAGATAAAAACTTACTTTCTTTATTCATCTTTATTTACACAGACTCTTTTAGTAGCTAGCTTACCTTTTATATCAACTATACCATTAAGAGAGAGACAGACAGAGAGAGACAGAGACAGAGACAGAGAGAGAGAGAGACAAATTTGTGAACTGAGGCGATATGGAAATTATATGAAAAAGTTTGTATTCTGAAATCTTGTGTGCAGTGCGACGTGCAACTGTTACGAGTGGCAGTGCAAAACTTTAAATGGAAAATTTGACAGGTGAATACAACGGTTATTTAAATATGAGCCCACATGCCACATGCATACACACATATTGGTTGGAGACCAACACGCTGTTGACAATGGCAGCAGAAGCTAGACGACTGCCAGCTGAAATATGTATTTGCATAACAAACAAACTTACTGGCACACACACACGCACACAAACACACTCACACATGCTCACACACACTCGCACACACATGCCAGTAACTAAATACAGTTCTGTTGGTGTGGCACCTGAAATTGAAAAGTTATGCCCCTTTTTGGTTGTTGGTCGAACAAGTTGCAAACATCAAAATAAGGCACTGGCATGAAACGTATAAAATGGCCTCAACAAATTTTGTTGGCATAATATTATTGCCAGGCTAATTTGGCCTTGCTTTTGCCGGTTGTGGCAGGTGCAAGGTGCAAATGGCATAAAATAACTGCGGCCAAAAAAAAGTAAATAGCAAAAGAAAAAAAAAATATAGGCGTCCCAAAACTAAACAACAAGTTGCACCTGAACCCGAGTTCTGAACCCTGCCACCTGCCATTTGCAAGCTGCTACGTGCTGCAGCGCGAGTGAAAGCCAATGCAAAAACATGCCGACGTCATGTTGCATGCGTGTATGTATGCACTTCTATGTCTCTCTGTGTGTGTGTGTGTTTGTGTGTGTGTACCTCATTTCCAGGCATTGTTTTTGGGCTGGCAGCTGGTGTTCCCCTTCCGTTGGCTTTGTTCGTTGTTTCGCTGCTGTTGTGTTTTTGCTTTTGCATTATGAGCTACTTGTTGTCCTCCATGCGCTGCCAACAACACACAAACAAACAAAAAAAAAACACACACACACACACACACACTTGCACACCCACACACACACTTGCACACTTACATACATTTGCTGCCACTGATAACGCACCGAGAAAAAATGTTATACAAAAATTAAGTTAAAGTTCTGCAAATAATAACACCGAATTTCTGGAAACATGCTGGAAATTCGCATTAAAAACTTTTTCATATGCTGCAACTTCTTTTGGTTTTAAAATATTATATTAATTCATTCGAACTTCCCCTTAACTCTAAATTAAAGTTCAAATAATTTTCAAATTAAAAAATCACATTTTTTCTCTTGAAAACCTTTTATAATTTTTGTTTAAATTCAAAGTATTTTTTAAATGAAATTGGAACCGTGCATTTTGAGTATGTAATATTTTTTTTCGGTGCATGCATTTCAGATTAAAAAAAATTACAAAATCTTCAATGGAATTGCAACTTGTGTCGCCTTTGAATGTTGATCCTTTTACTCCAACTTCTTTAAAGATTATTAAGTGAGAAATTAAATTAAGCGCGAGATTGGGTAGTTATATTTATTTACCTCTGATTTCTCTGTGTGCATTTAGCACGTAAAGTCATTTGTCGCTTCTAATGCATTATGGCAACACGAACACCACTCGAAAGCGTGTATGTGTTTGAGTGTGTATTTGTATGTGTGCGTGTATGTTTAAGTGTTGGTGTTGCAATGAGCACTGGTTGAAATATCACTGGGTGCATTGCATAACACACACAGTGTGTTTGTGTGTGTGTGCGACCACCACATAAATATTTGCATATGAAATTCATTATGCTAAAAATAAGCCAAGATTTAAAAATGAGGTGAAATAGGGCGAACTCAAAGGCAGCAGCAGCAGCAGCAGTGGCAGCAGCGCCAGCAGCATAATGGAACCCGACCCAAGCGCGGCAACAAATGTCATGACAACTTTCACTCTGACTCCTCTTCATCAACCCGCTACCCCCGCCGCGTGCATCGTCATTTGAGCTGCATTCACACCTCGGCAGCTGATGTCGTCACTGAAGCCTATTTATGGTGCATGGAAGCCAGCGTCGCATTCGTCATCCTCATCGCCGTCTTGCTTGCAATTCGGATCCCCTTTGTGCGGCCGGAAGTGGGTCACATTTGCAGACATGTTGCAGCTGCAGACCAAGACAAAGCCTCAGCCTGCCTTGTAATTAAGACCGCGACACAAAAATGCAGCCTCTTCCCTTAAAGCGAAAATGGGCACAGCGTTTGTGCAACTCGAGTGGCATGCTTGTATTTGTGCTCATATTTGTCGTGTTCTTTGAGCATTCTGCGTATAAATTAACTAAAACTTTAAGCGGCTTTTCAGGGCGTAACAGCTAACAGCTAACAGCTTGAACAGTTAAGAGCCTGTTGCCAGCTGCCAACTTGTTAAGTGATGGCTAAGACGCTCGTAATGCGTTTATCGAAGGCACAAAACATTTGCATGCTTTTAGGCGTGCGAACCAACAACGAAACTGAAACAATATGAAACAACCACTAATCCAAGAGATACAGCCAAGTCAGCTCAACCGCAAGATACGCAATAAATATATATAGAATATATATATATGCGTTTGATCCTATACTGGGTTGAGTGAGTGTTGCTATGTGGAAAATAATTACTAGTTTGGGGAAACATTTAAGAATTGTGTTTTTTCTTTCATATACCTTATATGTTTACTTAAATAAATATAGAATATATTATTATTATAATTATTATTATTATTTATTTAAAGCTCTGCCCTATTCTTGGTTAACTAGAGGCAAAGCAGAGTTCAGCCTAATGGGTAAATAGGGATAATGCAAATAATGTAAATTGAAAACATTAAAACTATTAAATTAAGTAATCAAAAAAATTTAATAAATTTAAAAAGAAAAAAAAGTATAATATAATTAAAATACAAGCAACTTGTAATTTCATAAATAATTACTAAAATAATAAATCTTAAAATCAAAGTTTGCATAAATATCTAAAATGCATCTACTTTATTTCTAAACAATTATCTGCCTTAGCTTTAAAAGTGATTAAACTAAAAAAATAAATCCATCATTAAAAGATAATAAGTAAGGAGTTATTTGTTAAATAAATCCCTCAAAAACAAAGATAGGAAGATTTTGCTCTGCAGAGCTTCTAATCCATTTAATCCATTTTACAGGCGAGAAATAATAGCAAGAAATATCTCGCTGCGGGTGTCCTGCGTCTTAAGTTGAACTATCTGCTTTTCTTACGCAGCTACTTGCCACTGCCGCAGGGCTGACTTGCAGCCAGTGCGCGTAACAAGTGCCACTCAAACTGTGCACACGCCCAGAGGGCGATGAGGTGGAAAACAATGTAAGCGAAAAGCCACTTAATAGGCTGCCACAGCGACCATTTATACTCGCATGTCGGATACGTCCTTGGTCCCTTATCCTTTGTCCTTGTCGTTTGTCGTTGCTTAGCAACGGTTTTAATTCATAATGCATGTCGAGGGGGGGGGGGGGGGGGGACTGGCACGAAGGGGTAGGCTTGTATGTTGAATGGATGTGCGAGACTCAAGTGAGCAGCCAGTGGCAGATTTCTGCGAATCTGCGACCAACTGGCAGCTGTTGTCAACACAACACTTGTCGAGCTGATAAAATGATATATGTTGATACATGGATAGCTCTGAGCAGCTTGACTGCTGCCACATCCCATCCAACATGGCATTGCGCTCGCAAATTGTGTTCAGCTCTTTTGAATCGAATCTACGAATATACGAATATATTTCTCCCACTGAATAGTCGGATTTCATTAGTGCATCCGTCTCTTTGTGCATTTTGCCCGCAATTTTGTTGAATGCAAGCATGTTAATTAAGCCAAGTAGTTAAGCTGATTAACCCAACTCACAGCTCGCAACTCTCCCTCAAGCTTAAATGTCAAAAGGACATCAAAGGTACCAATGCTTTTTGTCTACAATCTGTAGCTGAAAAGAGGGTGTGGCCTGGGCACAGATTATTTGCAAATAACCAGAGCCTTTAACTCCCAACTGTTTTAAATACACTGAAAGTATTCCTGAGACAGTCTAAAGTTTAAATCAAAAATGTATATTTTTTTTATATTTATTTTTCTTACATTTATAAGATTTTTTTTGTGGTAGAGTGTATCTCTCAATCGTTATTTGCTTTCTGATTGGAATAAGACTGTCTCATCAGAATGTGCAAATTTATGCAACAGAAAAGAACGAAAAGGAATTCACATATCCAGTCAATGTATCTTTATTCGGAGCAAAAATTTCAATTGAATAACAATCTGTAAATAAATAAGAAAATTTAAGCATTCTCACATTAATATAATAAATGCGCTTAAGAATTATATTATTCAAGCCTAAGGACATTTACGTCACACAACATTATTTTGTCTTATGATTTATTGTCTTATTTATTTGTAGTTATTCTAATGAAAATATATTTGTTTTGTCATCACATTTACATTTTTTGTTAGTACAACATCAAATGCTATTCATAAATATACAAAGTTAATTCGGTCCTTATCAAGATGGGAACACTCAGAAATGGGAAAATCTGTCGTTAATTATGCTAAGTTGGGAATGGATTTCTGTGAGCGCATTAAATACACAGCACTTTCGCTAGCCAAGTTAACTGTCTGATTTCGCCAGCTTTTTGGTCTAAACTAATGGGCAATGTGGCAGGCAGTAGCTGTGCATCAAATTACGTTGCCAATTATTTGTGTTGCTGGTGTTGTTGTAGTTGTTGCTGTTGGTATCTACACTGTGGCAAAGTATGTGGTTTCATTTTACCTATTGTTTGTCTTTAAAATTGGAGCAACGTTACGTATACGTAATACGTAATAACATTTATAAATACGCCTCACAAGCGACTGAGTGGATCTGGTCCGAGAGTGCTGTAAACGTATACGTTATATGTATACATATTGATGTGCAGCTAATGCGACCCCAGAGAATGACCCAGCAGCAACCATGAGCAGCAGCAGCAACAGCAGCAACAGCAGCAGCATCAGCAAGGGGCACGGGGCACGGAAAGTATTCTAGCTATGAGCCAGCGGCGCTAACGAGCGGTGCCTTGGAGAGGCCGCCGCTTGGCTGCAATTGTTGCCAAAGCTGAATGCCAAAGCAAATAGCAGCAGAGGGACGTGGTTACCGGGGAGAGTGGTATGTGGATCTCTGGGCTGTTCCTGTTCCTGGGTCTGGGCAGCTGAAAACTAAATGGAAATACACAAAAAGCGACGTAAAGAAAGAAAAAAAAAAGAAATGCAACAGCAACACACACAATGAAAGAAAAAAAAACAACAACAACAACATTAGCAACAATAACAACAACAACAATGAACAGCAGCCAAATCACAAAATCCGATTTGCATGGATTTGTTGGTTTCTTTTGTTGCCATTGGATCCTTGTGCGCGCTGCCCGCCAATGTTGTTGCTATTATCCTGCATACTACACAAATTGTTGTTGTTGTTGTTGTTGCTGGAGCTGTTGTTGACTTTGTTATTTTTTCTTAATGTCAGCTCAATAAAAAGTGCTGCCATCGTTTTCTATTCTACACTTTTTTTTACTATTGGTATTTTTATTTTTTTGTTTTTTTGTTTCTTTTTTTGTTGTTTTTCGATTTGTTTGTGTTTTTTGTTGTTGTTTCTGCTAAATTGTGTTTTCCCTGTTCATTCATTCGTTGGTTTGAGTTTTGCACCTCGCACTCTTCAAACCGCCCTCCTCTCTATTTCTAGCCCCTGTCTCCATCTCGTTTGGCTGGACCCATTTGGATGCTACAGAATTTTTCAGTGATTTTACATGTAAGCATCCTTGTGAGCTGCGGCATGTCCGCAATTGAGGCAGTCAATGGAGCTCCCCACTCCTCTGCCCACACTAGTTGCCACTTGCAACTTGCCACTCGCCATGTTGAATATTGTTTTTCTTTCGTTTCATACTTCAATGTATGTTTGTTGGTTGATTTTTTTTTATACGATTCTGTCATACTGCTGCCCCCGAGCCATGAATCGAGCGTCGACGAAGTTGTCATTTTCGACAGCTACATGCTGCATGCCACATGCTGCCACCAGAAATCACCCACACAGATCTCCGCTTGCCAATTGTTCGCTTTCATTGCACATTGTTGCGCATTTTTCGCTAAACTCTCCAGAGTTTTTCTCAACGTGTGTATATGTGTGTGTGTGTGTGTGTGTGTGTGTGTGTGTGTGGATGTGTGCCTTACAAGGGTTTCTCATGTACAATAATTTAATCTACATAATTCTCTTTTTCAGTTTGATTTCTCTCATGTTTCTCATGTCAACATTCACCACAGCGTTTTACCATTTTACATTTCCTTTCGGTCAGCATTTGACTTTGGATTTGAACAACCCATCATCCTCCCTCCACTCCTCCAATCCCTAAAACATGCATTTTGGCTGTGTTTTTATACCCTGCGGCCATTGTTAATTGTTAAATGGGTATTGCTAACTAACTTTAGTTTTATAATGTTGCACGCTGCTCCAACATTAAATTGAGTTGCCTTAAGAAAATAAATATTAATGAATAATAGCAAATGTAAATGTAAAAACTTATAAACATAATAAATTTTAATATAATTCAGATATTTGGTGTCTGTAACAAACAATTATTTACTTAAGCACTGCCAACAGAATATGATAAAATTGTGAATGTTAAATGTTACTGGAATTACTGTTTGTCATGTTAAATTGCGCAATGTTAAATTTTTACCAGCTGTTACAGGCTACTAAGCCTACAATAATAACATCTGTAACTTATCATGCAACCCTGTACTTAACATGGATTGATCAATGTCGAAGGCTGTTATTTGCGTGATCACCAATTAAAGAAGAAGAAGAATGCAATGCTTCCGAATAAAGTAAGTTAAACAGTCGAGTTTAAAACCAAATTTATAGCGCTCTGCCATATATACTAAAGTCAACATTTTTTTTAAAAATGACACGAATCAAATTTTTAAGTTGCCTATGCACATTATTTTTATAAAGTTTTTAATTATTTACAAACATTGTTTAAAAAAAAAAACAAAATGAAGTTGTGGTGTTATCCTTTCATCTCATTTATCAAAAATGTACTTTCATATTGCACATCCAATATATAATAGCTCTAAGTACACTTCTCAAAACGGGCAAAATTTATTTTAATGTGTTTGTTATTCGTGGGAATTAATATGTAACTTAGATGATTTCTTTTTTAATTTCTGAATCTTCATATAGCTAAGCCACTTAAATTGCTTTTCTGTATTCTAATTAGGTTTATTCCTTGATTGTTTTTTCCAAATCTCTTTACAGTTTGGACATCTTACCTAAAGCCCGGTCAGTTGGTCAGCCAATCAGTCTTTATATTTAAACTTATTTATTTGTCTACTAGTTAGTTAACCATAATTATGTGACAGCAAATCAATGGCAGGTACAGCGTATTTATCAGTCGAGCAGTCTCGACTAGCGACTCTCTTTCTGCTGTTGTCATTGTAGTCTTTGTGCTTGTTCTGGCCACTGGCTACTCGTTTCACTCCACTTGTTGCTTGTTATCATTGCCGCCAAGTGGCAGCCGCAGCATAACCACAAACTTGCGCCCCATTCACACACACACACAAACACGCTCACGCACACGACCCGAAAAAGCGGAGGAGTCCTGTTCACGTCTACCTCAGCATGTGTTTGCCTTCCGGCTGCAGCCTGCGTTTAAGTGGGAGTCCGAGTTGGAGATGGAGATGGAGTTGCAGTCGATGTTCCCTGGCCGCCCTTTAAACAAGTTAATGCGAGTGTTTTGATTGCTGCAGCTGCTTTGTGGAAAGGAAGGCAGCGGATTGTGGCGCCACTCTGTGGACATGGTATACGGATCGGATTCTGGATGCTTGCTGTGTGGGCTTTTGTCAGCAGGCAATCGCATTATTATTCACAGTGCTCTTGCATTATGTTCAACACTGAGTGCTCCACTCGGCTACGACTACGACTACGGCACCAACTCCAACTCCAGCTCCTTCTCCGGCTCACAATGAACTCGTTTCGGTTCTGTTCTGTTCTGTTCTGTTCTGATGCGGTATCAACATGAACAAACTGCAAGCCGGGCGCTTAACAATGCTTCGGTTTTGGCTTGGAGCAGAACGATAACGTTGCCATAATCCATCATAAGTTAACCCCCTTGTGCGCCTCCCCACGCCACGCCTCGCTTGTGGCAGCCACAACCACTACCAATTCCGGCCAGGCGATTGTTAAGTGCCTCATATGCCACATATGTCTGCTCGTACACTCAAAATCAAAAGTACCCCATATCCAGATACAAACATGAACAAAAACTTTGCACAGCTTAAAATTTATTTATTTGATTTTATTCAAGAATGGAAGTATTACATTTTTGTTGCTTGTATTTTTTTCTCCTCGTTTTCTCTGAGTGTATGCTTGTAAGCCAATTGTTGAATGAAAATCCATTTCATTTTAACATGTTGGCCACAATTAGAGCACATCCAGCAGCGCTTACTTAGCCACAAGTTTCACTGTCCAACCACCCAAGCACCCACTATACCTGTTCCGCTTCCAGCTCCTCGACCAAACCCCCTCCCTCTCTGTTAGCTGCCCGCAGGTTATTCAGCTGACTTTCTGCCTGGCTGTCAAGCGCTTTATTTTTTTTTTACATGACATGCATGCAACATCCTCGTTGTCCACTCTCTTCACGTCTCACTCTGACCAGCGCTCACCATCCCTCTCTCTCTTCCTCTCTCTCGCTCTCATTGTCGCCAGCTTGACTGCATGTGGACGCTGTCAGGCAGCTGCCTCCAGAAGTGGCATTACGCTGCTTCTGCTTCTGCTTCTGCCTTTGTCTTTGTTTTTGCCGTTGCTTTTGCTAGTTGGCCCGTTGGTCGTTTGGCTGGCAGGATTTAAGTTGCTTTAGATTATTACCGCTAGAACTTGATGCGCTTTAATTTGCCTGCATTCCAGCTTTCAACTTCCACTTCAGCTGCGCTTTGGTGCAAATGGCTCAATTAAGCGGCTTTCAAAATGGCAGACTTGCCCCAAATAAGTATAAACAAAGTGCAACAATTTTCTAATTACATTGGATATGCGTGTTTCAGTCTCTTTCTCTCTTCTCTCTTTCTTTCTCTCTAGGTGTGTGTGTGTGTGCGTAGGTCGCTGCGGTGCACGCAATCAAAACGGAGACGCCTCCTTCACTTCACCCACAATCCTTAGAATTATACGAAAAGCGCAAAACTGGCGCATTAAATTAATTATAAAGCGAGCAAATGAAAGAACTTCGTTTTTAGACACACCAAATATTTAAATACCCTTTCAATACCCATAAACCTGTCGACTTCTAAATTCCACTGTTAATTTAAAACCCAATGTTCTTAGCAGAAACTATTATAATTTTAATACTTTACAAATTTTTTAGATATAATAATATAAATAAATAAATAACTATTGAGTTTGGTTAGCATATTTTTAACGAAAATTATTTTTTTCACCAAGTATTTATCTTTTGAGTGATACTTTCCATATTAGCTATAGGCTATAGTAGTCCGATCTCAATTTTTTGTCGAAATATAAATAGCATAACTACATTTAACTGATGAGTTTAACTACGATAACTTGTTAAAAAAAAGGTTTTCTAACAAGAATTCATCTTTCGACCCATAATGTCTATGACAGTTAATCGATATACTGATTCGATTCGTCTATCGCCGATAATTATACTGCCAGAAGCCGTAGCTTTAAAACGAAACAGACCGACAGAGATGACTATATCGACTCGCCTGATCTATATATATTTAAATATATATCAGCTTGGCTGGAAGACGTTTCCGTGATGACGTTGCAATCTTCACATCAAAATTAGAATATCCTTTGCAAGGGTATAATGAATAAGGAAAATGTAACGAGTAAATAAAAAGCGCATGGGACACCGGGATAGTTGGGCGTTGGTGGCAAGATTCAGGTGGAGAGGTCATGTCGTGGCCAAAAACTGCAAATTAAGAAAATGCAGCACACGACAAAATCGAATAAACAGCAAAACCCAACGAGAAATCTGAACCCAAATCGGGGCGCAGAGTGCGAAAGTGCATGCAGCTGTAAATTGAAACGATTGCAGAGCGTGCCACGCCAAGCGGTAAGTACTTGCACCAACTTCCCAACTTGCAACCGTTCAGCACTCCAGCAGTGGCAGGCACGTGAGGTCAGGTCGCTCGTTCATTAATCAAAACAATTAACGAGGCCGCATTTGGGCGACTTTTCCATTTTTTTTTTTTTTTTGTGAAGTGCCTGCACGTAGTAGTCCAAAGGAAACACACACACAGCAACTGTTAGTCCTTTGGTGAAAAGTTCGCGATGAGTAGATACCCTATATCCACTTCCAACAAGCATACCAGCTCCATAACAAGTCCGTCTTATCTGTAATCAAAACCCTGATAAATGGTTGTGGTGCACATATCCTGTGAACAATCAATTCCATAACTTAAAAAGTGAACTGCAGGCATTACTCAGCAAGCTAAATTTTTTGTGGTATCGTGAACAAATCTTACGACTATTTAGTATTATAGATTAAGCAAGTATTATTGGCTCATCTAAGAACCCAAACACTTGTATATATTAAACAAACAGGAAGGGAAGCGAGTCGACATAAGAAACTAATTGTTTTCTTTTGAAATTACAAGGACACCTTGCCTCTTCCTTGACCAGCTGGTAGCTCTTTTCAAACCAAGTCACCAGGATTCTGTGATTGTTTTACGTGTTCTCAAAAGAACCCTCTTATCTAAACCATCTGGATGGTTTAGCTGTCAAAACAAGCTAGAACTATAAAATGTCGAGCTAGAATTGGTTTTTGGAAGTTTCTAATTTTTTTGGGATCTTTTCTTTACTCAATCAATCAATCAATCAAAAATGATCACTCCTGTTAAATGTCTTTTTGAGATAGTTAGAGACATGTGCCTGGATTATGACAATCTCTGGTAGACTATGGTACCACATTTAATGGGTATAGGGTAAAAAAAAAATAATGAGACGACTTATTAAGTCGGGTGACGCCCTTAATCGCTGTGAACCTGCAGCTGGGAGTTGGGAGTTGGTGATATATCAGCACAAAAGAGGAGCGAGTGAAAAACCATAACAATAAGCAATTTGTCAAGCACATTGACCACATCCAGTCAGTCGGATACCGGATGAGGCGACGCGTCGCCACGCGGGTGCCACTTATGCCAGGAAAACATAAATTGTGTGCCAAGCAGCTAAGGCAGAAGCGATTCCATTTCGGAATGGTTGTGGCACATTCCGACCATGAAGCGCACCCACGACGACAATTTTGGTGAGCCATGGGGCGCCCGGGCTGTCTCCTGGCCGAATGCGCATGAGTAATGGCCGCCTGTCAGCTTGCAACTCCTTTTTTTTTCCTTTATTTCTATTTAATGTTGTTGTTGTTGTTTTTTTTGTTTTTGGTAAGCTGATTGGTGCTGGGAGACGCTTATGAGAGCTCTGAAAAGAGTGACGCCAACAATGAGCTGCTTTGATTTTACGCACAAAAGAAAACTGGCTACATATACATATGTAAGTGCCACGCCCCACACCACACATCCTCCATCCCCGTTTGAGTGTATATTGAATTCTGTATGCAACTAGGCAACAGATTGAATGCTGCACTTACAGCTCTCAGCTCTACTGCCAAAAAATTAATTTAAGCCTGACAAATTTATGCTTTTTCTTCTTGTGCTTTTGGCAATTTATTTGTTTCAAGTTCTTCAGCTCTGGCAGTTTATATATGGTCTGAATATTAACAAAATTATTATGTATCTAATAAAAATGAATAATAAAATCAATTTCCTTATATCCTTCATAAGTAGGCATTAATAGGTTCCTCTGTTAGCTGATTATATCATAAGGAAATAATAAAAAAAAAAATAGTAATAAAATCTACATTCGCAGTATTTTTCATAATGGGATTGTTCTCTAATAAGCTTATTTGGGAATACTATTGATTTTTTAGCGCTGACAATAAATTTGCCTTACTAGTTTTGCTTCACATAAATACTTTTTTATATGATTTTTTTCCACTTTTACTATTTTCCAAGTGTGGAAAAAAGCTGATTTATGTCTGTTTAAAGAAGTTCTTTAAACATTTATTTTTGTTCATTTCAAACTAAGAAACAAAGATGACTTTGATTGTGTCAAAACTTCAACCTGTAACATATTAGTAATGAATAAATATACATATCTTAATACACTGAGAGATATATATGAAGACAATCTTAGATAGACTTTCAACATGTTATCAACAACTCATAAATAAATAAGAAAAAAGTAAACGTAGATTAACAAGCTGATTAAATGCAAAGACTATCATAACTCAACACCAGATTAGCAGCTTATATATATATATATATATATATATATATATATATATATAAATATACATATATATAGAGATAATCCATTCTTTTGAATGGTTTTCCCAATTTATGGGCACATATGCATATAATAAACCATCCCAGTAAGCTTAATGTGTGTCGTGCTCCAGAATCTGATTAATCTTCTGTTTGACCCCTTTTTCCAGCCGCACTTCGCTTCCGGATTGCAGCTGATAATCAAAGGGAGCTGCAAGGCTCGACTCTGCACTGACAACTGCATTGTTTGTGTCCGCGTCCTGTGGTCCTTTCGATGTCCGCTTCGTTTATGCAACAATTAAAATCCGAAATGAGCGTGATTGTAAATTAAAAAGATAAAAAAAATATATATATATATATATACGAGACATGTGTGTGCGGTTTATGTTTGACTCCCTTTTGACCTCTTAAATTTGCAGGTAGCAATTTGCACTCGACTCTTTTATACTCGTACCAAAAGTCCACAAATCTTAATAACTATTTTTCATTATTATTGTATACAAATTAGGATTACGGAATTTTAGGACAAGGGAATTTTCCTTTAACAAGATTTTTGTGCAAATTTAATTAAACTTTATTTTAACTTTATTTATATTTTTTAGAAATAAAAAATTCTAAAATTGGTTATCTAATTTGAAGTTAAAAAAAATATACGTCTATAAATTATTCATTCTTTCTTCTCAGCTGTTTTTATTATTCCTTCCTTAGAACATATCTAAATTTAACTTCTACTAAATTTTGATTGCAATTTTATTTACATTGATTTAGCTTGGAAAACTATTATATTTAAATATCAAAACACTTACAGCACATTGTTAGCTAGATTTTGTGGTTCCATTTATTGCTTTTTCCATAAATAGTACACCTTTTATATACCCCATTGCATGCGGGTATAAATCTGGCGAAGGCATTGCATGAAATATGCACAGAATTTTATTTATGATTTCCGTTGATAAATGCGCACAACCCCAACCCCCACCAACCACCCCCCCGGGTTGTTAAAATAACAAACAACACACACGTAAGACGAAGCACGAAGGCAAAAATGGTCGACTAAATGATGCCCAGTGTAAAAAACCAAAAGCAAAAAAAATTGCAATGCAAATATTATTTGGCCATAAAAAGTATTTTTTAACTTAAGAAAAATTGTCTTTTGGCTTTTCAGAAACAAAAGTGTCCTTTTTTTCCCACATTTTGTGTGCGGGGTATAAAAAAAAAGCTCCAGCGATATCTTATCGAGAATATGTGCAACCTTATGGACGACAAATACATATTCATATATATATATATATAAATATATATATACATCACCAAATCGGCTTGCAGCAATTGTTGCTGTTGCTGCGAATTTTGAACTCAAAGTGCAGCCTTGACACCTGCCCGTTAAGAGCAAACTTTGCAATTAACTGCACCAATGCAGCTGGCAACTTTGTCCTCAACTGGCACTTAGTTGCCCCTTGGCCAGGAAGATTATGCTCCTGCTGCTGCTGTTGCTGCTGCTTCAGCTTCGAGTTTCGACTTGTAGCAGCTTCTTTAAGTTTAATTATTTTTCAAAAATGCGAAATACGAAAATTGCGTTTGGATTCCGTCTACTATTTTATTTACACAGCGCCATCCAATCTCGGCTAGCAACCTTGTAAATCAGTCAGACCAAAGTGAAGTGCCACGTTGGGTTGCTGTTGGGCTTGGGGTGTATATATATATATATATGTATATATGATGGGGCGGGGTGTGCGCAAGGCGCAAGTTAAGGTGTAAGGGTAAGCTGATTCTGTTGCCGTTACTCTGGCTCCGGCCAGCATATTTGTTTTGTTGTAAATCACAAGCAGCAGCAGCAGCAGCAGCAGCACAGAAGAAGAACGCAAATGTTGGCCGTTGCTCGTCGTTGCTTGTCGTTGCCACTGCAGCACCGCTGCAGCACCACAGCTGCACCACTACACATGCCACTTTACACCCAGCGCAAACACGATTTTCATTTGTATTGCATACCCATGGAAGGGGTGGCCCGTCGGTTCTGAATGCTGAGGGGGGTTGGAGGGTTCGCGTTATTTATGCACGCCCACACGCCAAACGCCTTCTTTAGCTGCCTGATGGGTAGGTGGATAGGGGGGCTGCAGCGGGGCTTGTGTTGGGATTGCTTTTACTTTTGCTTTTGCTGCATTTTCCTTGCCATCTTCCACAGCTCTGGTTTTTTTTTTTCTTTTTTTGTTGCTGTTGCCATATATATATTTTTTTTTTTGTATTTTCTTTTGGCTGCTGCTGTTGCTGTTTAACAAAGCGCATAAATTCGCTTGCAACTGTTGTCCTCGGGGGCTGCACACTGACCCCTTGCACCACTTGCCGCCTCTTGCCCCTCACCCCCTCGATACCGTTGGCAAAGTGTTCGTTTCGGCTTGCAGTGCTGCTCTCATCTGCCTTTCGCCTGTTTTTCGTTTGGTTTTCCCTCACTTTTCAACATTTATTCTTTTTTTTATTCCCTTTGCTTTTTGTTTTGCTTGTTTGTTTGCGAGCTGGTCAAAACGATTTTGCCTTGGCTCCCTTGGCTATCCTGGCCAGCCCCTCCCCTCTCCCCTCCTCTCATCTCTCTCTCTCCACTCTGCTTTGCCTCGTGGCTGTAAGCATATGCAAAATGTTATATTTTGCGCCCTTATCGGAGCAGCTAGCGACAAGCAAACAGTCGAAACGCCCCTCCCCAACCCCCACCCCCCTTTTTACCCTTGCACCCCTCTACCCGCATGACTTTCAGCATTCCGCAGCCCATCGTGCAACCCGCGGTAAATATAATAAAAAGTAACGCTTGCAACTTAATCTCTGACAGCTCGTTACCCGTTTGCATGAGCACAATATTCATGAGCTGCTAAGCTCAAGTTACACTCACTTGGCCAACACACTCCACTCCTTACATACAACACCCTACACCCGCCCCCACACACCCACACACCCAAATAATTCCAATTGTTTTACCTGACACTTTAAACAACAGAAGGGAAAAATTGAATGGAAAATATTTATGCATTTCCACAATTTTGCAGCTTTTGTTTCATAGCTCTGACATTTTGATTGAATTACCAACTGTGTTCTTTGAGTGTATATGTCTATATGTGTGTGTGTGTGTGTGTGTGTGTGTGTGCGTGTGTCTGGCATATATTATTATGTATATAATTACAAATGCTGACCGCACCAAGGGCTCAAATGTGGCCGATAAGCGAACTTCAGTTAAGTCCTGAACAGCGCACCGCGCTGATAAGCAGCTGCCACTCACGCACACACACACACCCACACAGGCACACACACATTCACAATTAGCCAGGACTAATGCCCAGAGCAGAGTGTCACACACACATACACACACACACACAGAGGCACATTAAGCATTCATTGGTCAACTGGGACTTGTCGCATTGTGTTGTTGCGGCCAAAGCAGCTGCGTGCTGCCAAAACCAAATGAGCAATTGACTTGCTTGCCACACCCATCCACCCACACACACACACCACCACACCCATATAGACCCACTCGCATTTGCCATTATCTTTACGTTTTAATGTGTCGGTTTATAAATAAATTGCGATTGCATACATAAATTATGCATTTTAATTTACATTTATTTACACAATTTTCAAGTCGATCCGCATCGCAGCTCATTTTGCATTTTGCCATTTTCCATTACCATTTAACTATTTGCCATTTCCCGCTGCTTGCCACAAATTGATTTATTGTTTGTTTTTCGCTGCGCTGCCAGGCGGCCGACATTAAATAATTGTCCAGTTATATGATTTAATTTGTGGCCAAGGGCAGCCAGGCGGCAAAACTGTGCCACGCACATTGACTAATTGCAAAATACTTGCCTCAGACTGAGCAATGCAACTGCCACACCCCGGCCGGCCAACCATCCCGTTCACCCCATGCCACATGCTAGCAACGGAACAAGCCCTGCTTCATATTGAGGTTACTAGGCTACTGTGTGTGATTTCAGTTGGGTCAAACGCACCGGAAATCAACCAAAGCCAGAGACACACAACCAGAATGCAACAAGGATGTGGTGTGGTTGTTGGGTGGGGAGGTGGATGGTGGGGTGTCATACGGGCTATATAAATAGATGATGAATGTGTTACCGCACTGGCATATCCGTAGTTCCACTCTCACTGTTTGTATATTTATACAGCTTACCCCAAAACGACACATCTGCCACATGAGTGTGTGCGTGTGTGTGTGTGGGTGGGTGTATGTGTGGGTGTGGTTGGTTAAGCGTTATAAATTATGTCAAATTTAATTTGAAATCTTGTTGAAATTGCCACATGTTTGGTTTCAATTTACCCAGCACATCATTTCAAAATCGCAGTTGGGCACAGATCTTCACACTTTAAAGTAACTCAATGAAAATGCAATTATTTAAATGTTATTCTGCCAGGACAATTTTGTTTTCAATTAATTTACGATAAACTCATCAATTGATAGACCACTGTCTGCCCCGAAGTTTTGACCCTATCAGTTGCATCGATTTGACATATGAGTGAAACCAAATTGAAACAAATTCGAATTGAAAAGTGTCATTGATAAAATTCACTTTAAAATTTTGGCACATATTAAATCTGATTGCTCAAATCAATCAAAGATTTGAAATTCTCAGTTGTTTGCAGTTTGTTGTTGATTCTTCGACTAATTGTTGCTTTTTTTGTTGGTATAAAATGATTAAATAAATATTTGTTGATTTTCTCGTTTGCAGCTTGCAGTAAGTTTTTTTTTGAAACAAATCGAATTCTTTGTTGATTTTTATAAGTATGTTAATCGTAATATTATTTTAATTAATTATATTTACTTTATTTATGTTTTATTTACAGATTGTTTAACCAACCATGGATTGTTAAGCACTAATTTGTTGATATTTCATGTTAATGAGGAAAACTTAATCACCTTACATAAATTTTATTGATGTAATTTTTTTTAAATTTAAATTGTAATGTAACAATTCACCTTTATTTCTATTTAATTTAGAACTTTAGCTTTTATTTTAAATTTAATTTAAAATATATATATTTTTATTTAAATACTATTTTAAGAAGTATGAACTGTTTTTATATTTATTTTTATTTTGTTATTATTATTAATATTATTATTATAATTTAAATTATGTATATAATTGATTAAATTCTGATCTTTAAATTGAGTTTTATTTTATTGAATAAGACGCAAAGTGTGTGTTTACAAATATTCTTGATAATAATAATAATAATATTATATAATAATACACATTTTTCTATATACATAATAACATATGCAACATATGAAATGATTTTGATACCTGTTTGGCTGGCGGCCAAAGAATTTGACCTGCTTGTAGAGAAATCATTTAAGAAGCGTTTAGAGTTCGATCTGAGATGAGACTGCAGCTTATCCCAGTGGTGCCCAATCGAGCGAGATATGATGATGAGGATATGAGAAGTGGAAGAGTTGAGGACGTGGCAAAGAAATGTCGCTGAAATGAAGCGAACTCAAGTGCAACTCAAGTCGACTGATGAAAGACGATCCAACTAAATGGCCAGGAGAAGTCTACAAAATTACTTATAAGTGGAAAGTTGTACAAGTTTTTTTGCTCTTTCATTCGCTTCCTTAATTCTAATATTTTTTGGTTTTTTTTTCTATGCTGCTGTGGCTGCTGCACATGTAAGACATTTTGAGCTATGACAGCAAAGGCAAAAGTCGTTAAAACTTTATGAAAGTCAAACAGCAGAGACGAAAAAATAATATAAAAAAAAAAAAACGAAAACAACAACGCAAAAAATATAATAAAAGAAAAACAACGGAAAAATGATGGAAATAACTAAGGGCAACGAAACGTGGCGGCTGAAACGTCGGATGCGCTGGTCAACTGCCACAACTACCAGCCACTTCCAACTTATCCAACTATCCACCCTGATTATGTTTCTATACCCTACCAGAGAGTATTAATATATGGTCAGGCCATAGATGGAGTTCTCCGATTAATTGTGAAATTTTTCATAATAATAATGCTCAAATATTTTTTTATCCTAGCAACTCTGTATAAAGCATTTTTTTTTATAGATATATGGGAAGTTTAAGCTAATCAAAATGTAGAATGATTTTTTTTTTTTAATTTCTTACAATTTATTATAATATTTTAAGCGTCGAAGTGATAGAAACTTTTCCCCTAATCGTGGTTTTATTATAGTTCTTTATATCAACAACTACGAACAAAATCTGTAAGTAAAATAAATTTAAGTCTACATTTTGGTATTTTTTGTATAATTAAGTCTATTTCATAGATGGTTTCTGTAATAATGTTTTCTTAAACGATTCTATTTCATAGATTTCAAAAATAAAAGTTTCTAGGAGATTTTATAATAAGTTTTTAGACTTTACTATGAAAGTTCAGAGAAAGCTCAGAGTAAAATATTGTTTTTACCTTCCACGTTTAAAATATTCTAAAAACTAGTTGGGATTGCAAATAAAAATGATATATAAAGAAAATAAAATGTGTTTGGAAGAGTGTATCAACTGCGCTATAAATATTTATATATTTTTTGCTCTCTACTTGCCTCATCTTTTTGTTTGTTATTTTTTTTTTCTATGCAGTGTCTTTGGTTGCCTCAGTTTGTTGTGCATTATTTGGTTGGCATTGCATTTTGCAATTTTTTACATTCCGCCATAAATGCTGCCAATGGCGGACACCAGGCACCGCAGCAAACAACAATGACGCCCTCTTTCAGCTTAGCTCCGCTTAGCCCCCTTCAATCCCCTCACGTGGCCCCTCACATCACATGCTCCATCTTGGGCTGCCACGCCTGTCAAGCGCTTTTTCCGCTTGCAAAATGATTTGATGGCTGTGCATCCGCCCCAAGTGATGATGGATTCGAGGGGCAAGTTCGAGGGGTTCCGCGCTGATTGCGCCACTTCCTACGACGCCCTGCCGCCATGCATAAGATAATCATTCATATTGTGCGCTGGCTGGCATTTTAAATTTTGTTGCATTAAGCGACAGTTGCGCCCAGTTGCGATGAGCTGGTTGAACTTCTAGTTGGAGTCCTTACGCAAGGAGCAGCAGCAATAGCAGCAGCAGCAGCAGCAGCGGGAGCAGCGTTATCAATTTACGCTGTGAAGTTTGTATTTAACTTTATACTTTCCAGTTGTCTCTTTTTTATTTGTGCTGCCGCTCGCCAGGTGACCAGGCCGAATTTGGATTGGGCTGGGTTTGACTTTGAATTGGGTTGACACGCCTTGCCGCCCACCCATTTTAATTTTAACTGTCAAAGCCGAGCGTTGAAATCATAAATTTTATTAAGCGCAACCAGGCGGCCATTTTGGAAATTGACCCAACTTCAGGACCCGTATAGCCTCTCAGTTCTATTAGCGCAGTTTAATAAAAAAGTTTCTGCCGCTCGCTTAAGTGCCGTCGCCGAGTGGGTGAGAGAATAACAGAGCCACAGCCAAGTGCCAGAGCCACATCCAAGTGCCTTCAAGAGTGCTGTGAACTGACTACAGGCACAGAGACAGAGAGAAAGAAAGAGAGAGAGACAAGAGACTTGCGGTTAATATGCATGATATATATATATATATATGCATATACATATCGGTATATATGCTTGTATATAGGTGCGCATAAATAAGCTTGCTAAACTTTTTTAATGCTCTGCCACTGGAGCAGTATTTTTATGATGTGCTTTCTTCTTCCTTGATTTTCTTCTGTGTTTTTATTTTTTTCTGCTTTTAGCTTTTGGGGTTTTGGCTGTGTTGGGCTTGTGGTATGGGTATCTGCTTCTAATAAAGTCATCATAATAACTTCATCATTATTGGCGCATAACAAAATTTATTTATGTTCCGCTTTTATGCATTAACCAAGAAATGTACAAAGTAAAAGACAAAATAAATGCTTTTATGTGCCCAAAAATTGCCTCGCCAACCTCTTCGATGAGTTGGCCCAAAAGCATCCATCTCTCTCTCTGCATTGTCCAGCCTATTGTACATATGTATAAATTTCAGGGGCAGGTGGAGCATTTTTTTTTTATGCGTTTACGCATTTAATGAACTATGATGAGGGTTTTCGAGTCGGGGAATCGAACGGTTAACTTAACGTGCATTCCCTGGGCGCACAGAAATCAGCACCCTTTTCCAATTTTTTATTGAACTTTTTTATTAACTTTCGCATCAGGCGCAATTTATTACCATTTATTATCAAGAGGCTATGAGCCACTCATAATTTTTAAATATTTTATAAATATTTCAACAGCTTTGCGGCAGCTTGCCTCCTTCTGCTTTCCGTATTTATGCATATTTCATAAACGAAAACATGCACACCGAGATGGAGGGACAGGTGAGGAGCTTTGTCAAATAAATTACAAAACGAGATGCCAACAACACCGGCAACAACAACTGCCACAAAACCAGGTAAGAGGAATTTAGACAATAGATCTAGATTTGAAGATACCCATTCTTATCAAATACTCTTTATCATTAATACAAAAAATAATAAACAAAATATTACTTATACAATTACAGCTTTTATTGGTTATAAAATTCAACTGAATATTTCCATTTAGCAAATAAAATAAACATAAACATTTTAGTGCCATCAGGTTTTATAATATTCAAGATATGCTTAAAAAACATATGATAAATTTTATTTTGTCTTTTTTTAACTGAAAATTCAAACTGCATTTATTTCTGCCATATTTTTTAGATTGTTGACTCAACTTGGTTGTAAAAAATATACTTTAAAGTATTTAAAATATATATATATGATAAATATATAAATCAGAAATTTTGTTAATGATTTTCAATTTGATATTGAAGTTACTTGAAGATTTTCAATTGAATATTGAATCAACTTTTTGATTGAAGTATATTTTTAAATTGTTCGCCTTTCGGCAAAAAAAATGGGATGCATAATCTATCTGGATCCAATTTGGCTATCTTGGCTAAACCTTAAATCTATTTATATAATTACGAACCTTTGTGGAATTTCAAAATACCTTTTGTCAGGCATTTTGAATGGGTATAAAAAACGCCCCACAACGAGACAAACTTAACTAACTGTAAAATTTCTTATTGTGATTGCGTTTGTCATTGCATTAGTTTACAACTCTGCACACAGGTACCCACTGTGACACACACACACACACACGAAACACATACACCCCCTTGGTACACACACATGCACACACACACATACACACACGCATATGTCACGGCAACTTTGCGCCATTGTTCACAGTGCGAACATCTGAAAATATAAGTTATGAAAATCTGTGCAGAAAATGCTTGCAGCTTTGGCTCTCTCTCTCTCTCTCTGTCTCCCCCTCTCTTCCTTACTCTCTGTCTATTACCCACTCACCTCCATCTCTCTATCTCTCTCTCTCTCTTTTTTTCTAGCACGCTCGCTAGCTGAAGCGCATTGAACCGTGCAAATTGTGAGCAATTTAATTTTTACTCCCTTTATTGTAGTTCTTTTTTTTACTTTTTATTTTTGGTTGCTGCTTATTTCATTTAAGAAATCAGCTGGTAGCCACGCCCCCCCGCCCTCCATTGTGGATGCGAAGAGAGTGGGAAAACTTTGCGTAGTAATACCAAAAAGTGCTCGCAGCACATTTCCAAGTGCAAACTTTATATTAGAGTTGAAGTGCCACAAACACTCACACACCATCACACACCCACACACACCCACACACACCCACACACACACACACATGCACTGGCAAATAAGTAGAAAAGTGTAAGTACGTGGCTTGGTTTGGCTTGGTTTTCCCCATTGGGGTCGAGTTCAGTTGCATTCGCCTCTCAGTCGCGTTATTTATGAGATGCTTACGTTATAAGGAACTGCAGCAGTGGCTGTTGCAGCGGCAACTACAGCAGTAGTTGCCACAATGCATTGACAATGCGTATAACTATGCAGCGTCTTTTCATGCAACGAGTCGTCGTCCTTTTGGGCAAAGTTCGTGCAACTCTCAACTCGCCAGCTCCCCCGCTCACTTGTCACTTGCCACCTGCACCACTTTCCAGCACCCTTCTTGCAACTTGTGCAGCGATTTTTGCGTATTTTCATGTAATTTGAAAAATATCCTCTAAGCAGTCGCAAACGCATCACTTACAAAAATAGCTTACGACAATTGCCGCGTACGAAAAAGGGGGCAACAGTTGCTGCAACTATCCCCTTCAACCCTTCACCTGTCAACTGTACAAATACACATGTATCTCTGCATTTTCATTTGCGAGGAATTCATTCCTTTCAACTACTTTTGTAAATACACTCAACAAAAAAAACGGGGGAAATGTTAAAAATAATATTATAAAGAAAAATAATGGAATTTTTTAGAAACGATTCCTTGTAGACCGGAATTAATTTGCTGACATTTTAATTTTAGTTTCGAGTTTAAAATATTTGAATTTTGATATTCTTTCTAAAAAAATATTATACATTTTAGCAAGTGATGCTGACTCAGAATATATATATAAATAAATATGTAGTTTTTTGATATAATATATAGTATACATGTATAATAATATATTCAAAGAATATTTAACTTTCTCCAGTAGTAAAAAAAAAGTGAAATTTAATTACTTTGTGTATTCGAAGCATTTATGTAATTCTGTGCCTCTATTTGCATGCCGCTTTCCACATCTGCTTGTAGACCATGTTGCAGCTGTGTTCACACGCATCTTTTACGTTTGCGCTAAATTAATGCACTTGCTACTTGCAACTTTTTTCAATGCTGTCGCACATGTAAGAAAAAAACCTGCCTCTGCTGCCACAGCCGAACATCGTTTTTCTGCTCCTACTCCTGCTCCTGGTCCTGCTTCATTATTGCCTGCAGGATGGCGCCAATTTAATTGCATAATTTGAGATTTATTATTAATTCAACTGGGAACCAGTTGGATAGCAGCTGCAATTGTTTTTTGTTGTTGTTTTTCTTGTTGTTGTTGTTGAGCTCAAAGCGTTTGCAAATCTCACAACGCTTGCGGCAAGCTGCGAACAATTCAATAAAAATAAAAATAAATATAAAAAATATAATTTTGCAAATTGTGCGCACTTAATGAGTTTCATATGTGTTCACATCGCTGTTGTGCTTTTTTTTAATTAATACTAAACCGCAACACACACCGACACACACACACACACACACACACAGGCACACACACGTTAGTGTGCACGTATATCTATTTAAATAAAATTAAAAAAAAACGTTAATTCTCTATTAACATAAACTGACTTTTAGCGTATGTTTTTTACTATCGAATTGCAAACTGTGTTGCGGACTTTTAATTTGATGAAAAAGGGGTGAAATAAAGCGATTAACTTATATTAGCACAATAAGCAAATAAATAAAATGTTGAAGCTCCCAAATCGAAATGTTTTTAAGCATTTTATGCATATTTGTCAAATTGTCAGCAAGAAATTCAAACAATTATTGCATAAAAATAGCTGAATTATTAGTGCGTGATTATAGAGATTATTAATAAAGGTTTCCTCTATAACTCGATAAGCATACTAAGCATATTTAAGATGAGCTAGTGTTAGAGCCAGGCTATATGGCATACAATAGCATTTGAAATAGGATAATTCGGTTTCCGGCTTAGCTTCCGCTATACATTTCCCAAGGCGCGTTATATGGCAAAGGTTGCAAAATCAAATCTAATTTAATCATGTTAATATAATAACAAAAATTAAGCCGTAATCATCTCACACACACACACACACACACACACACACACAGACAGACAGACAAGCATTCAGAGAGCGAGAGGAGAAGGTTGAAGAGGAGGCAGTCAGATAACACCTGGCAGCAACAAACGCTGAGGAAAACGACCCAAATTATTTTTAATTCCCCGCAGGATAAGAACGAAATGAGCAGGAGACGACGGCTTTAACACTGACTGCTGTTCTTGCTACCGACGACACCCGCTCCACCCCTAAACCCCACCCCTTCCGGCTACACTCATACCTGCACACCCCACGCGTTGCTGCAATTCATTTGAAGCAACGCGGCAACGCGTCGCGTGCTGCGCATATTAACAAAATGATTATGAAATTCATAATTACAGCTCCGAGTTGATATGTGTGTGTGTTTGCCTGTGTGTGTGTGTGTGTGTTTGCCTGTGTGTGTGCTTTGGCGTGTGTGTGCTGGGTCCATTGTGTATTGTGTAAAATGCGTCAACACATTTGCCACTCGACGCCTACAACAAGACCCCCCCCCCCTCGCATCCCTTTGGCCCTTCGGTTGTGCCTGTTTCCCAGCTGGGCCAGCTCTGAGGCTGCTTTTGGGGCCACATGGCGCATACGCAATTTTCAATGCTGCTCAAATATTTGACGCTTACGGCACGTGATTAAATTAAATGCGCCGCCAAGCATTGCGACACAACTAATTAAAAACGCCCAACAATTCGAC